>ONZH01028198.1:0-68412 GCA_900303285.1 Rhinella marina | reverse complement strand
GGCAGGTCGCACAACAGCCGATGTTCAGGCAAATGGAGGCGTTGCTGGAGTTTTTTTAAGGCTAGCAGCAGCTACAGTTGACTTCCGAAAGTGAGCGCACAAGCGCCGCACTTTCACCAGTAGCTCTGCCAGGTTGGGGTAAGTCTTCAGAAATTTTTGGACTACCAGATTAAAAACGTGGGCCAGGCATGGTACGTGATTGAGTTCGGCATGCTCCAGAGCCACCACCAGGTTACGGCCGTTATCGCACACGACCATGCCTGGTCCTAGCTGCAGCGGCGACAGCCACATCTCCGTCTGCTGCAATATGGCGTCCCTCACCTCTGGGGCGCTGTGCTTCCTGTCGCCCAAGCTGATGAGCTTTAGCACCGCCTGCTGACGTCTCCCCCGCGCCCAGTGCTGCAACGCTTCCAGCTAGCGGCTGAGGGAGATGTTAAGGCACAGGAGGAGGAGGAGGAGGAGGAGGAGGAGGAGGGGGGTTTATCAGAACCCATGCTGGCAATCTTGGGCGGGGGTGGTAGGTAGGCCGTCTCTGTTTGCGACCCCGTCCCCGCTTCCACTACATTCACCCAGTGTGCCGTCAAAGAGATGTAGGTCCCTGGCCGCAAGCGCTTGTCCACGAGTCGGTGGTCAAGTGGACCTTTGCGCTGACTGCGTACCTCAGGGCCCGCCTGATGTTACGCGACACGTGCTGGTGCAGGGCGGGGACGGCACTCCGGGAAAAGTAGTGGCGGCTGGGGACGGAATAGCGAGGTGCGGCAGCCGCCATCAGGTCGCGGAAGGCCTGCGTCTCCACAAGCCTAAACGGCAACATCTCCAGGGCCAGCAGTTTGGAGATGTGGCAGTTTAAGGCTTGGGCTTGGGGGTGACTCGAGGCGTACTTCCGCCTGCGGTCGAACGCCTGCGAGATGGACAGTTGTTGGGACGAGGAGTGTGAGGGTGCAGGCGAAGAGGCGGGGGAAGGGGAGGCTGAAGGAGAAGGCCCCAAAGTAGCCGAGGCAGAGGCAGATGTGGAGGTGTCCCTGGCTGGAGGTCTGGACCGCAGTGGCAGCACACAACAAAGGGGAAGAGGCAGTGGCAGCAGGACCGGGCGCAGTTTGTATTGCGTTTGCTCTCTCCCACTCAGCCCAGTGCTTGACTTCCAAGTGACGCCGCATGCCTGAGGTGGTCAGATTGCTCTTCTCAGAGCCCCTACTCAGTTTTGAGTGGCAGAGTGTGCAAACCGCGCTCAGTTTGTCATCCGCACAAACATTAAAAAATCTCCACACCACAGAAGTACGAGGCCTCGATGGGGGAGCTTCACGCGACTGCCCGCTGCCGGGAACAGCTTCGGCCGTGCTGGCTGTGGCCTCACTACTCTGTCTGGACTGTCCTCTGCCTCTGGACATCCCTCTGCCTGTGGACATCCCTCTGCCTGTGGACATCCCTCTGCCTCTGGACATCCCTCTGCCTCTGGACATCCCTCTGCCTCTGGACATCCCTCTGCCTCTTGCTGCCTTTTTCGGTGCTGCGCAGACCACCACCTCTCCACTGCTTTCCCCGCTGGACATCACCCCTGGCCAAGTGGGGTCGGTCATTTCGTCATCCACCACCTCCTCTTCCTCACTCTGCTCCTCCTCCTGCCCACTGGACATTCCAACAGCCTCCCTTGATGGCAACTGCGTCTCATCATCATCATCGCTCATGATAACAGATGCTGTTGGCCAGGTGTGGAGGAAGGAGGGTCAGAGTGAGACTGTGTGGATGACTGGCTGGTGGACAACTGTGTGGAAGCGCTATCGGCTATCCATTGCACCACCTGTTCAACCTGCTCAGGCCTCAACAGCGGTGTAACCCGCCCCCTGCTTAACTGTCCCATAAAGGCAGGGATTCTGGATGAGCGGGATCCTGGCTGACCCTCACCAGCACGCATTGTATCCCCACTGGCTTCAACAAGGCCCCCAACAGCATTTCCGCGCCCCCGTCCTCGTCCACGTCCTATTCCGCTAGCCCCCCGCCGCATTTTTTTTTTTTTTTTACAATATTTTACCTTCACAGCCGTGAAATTAGTTTGCAAGAGAACGCACAGTACAGTTGCCAATTGAAAGGCCTATATATTGTATATATTGTATATTTCAAGGTACACAGCCGTGTTCTAAGTGATCAGACGGTGTGTATGAACAACAGTTATGAGAAATTACTTTGCAAGAGAACGCACAGTACAGTTGCCAGTTAAGGCCTATATATTGTATTTTTCAAGGTACACAGCCGTGTACTGAGTGATCAGACGGTGTGTATGAACAACAGTTATGAGAAATTACTTTGCAAGAGAACGCACAGTACAGTTGCCAGTTATAAGGCCTATATATTGTATTTTTCAAGGTACACAGCCGTGTACTGAGTGATCAGACGGTGTGTATGAACAACAGTTATGAGAAATTACTTTGCAAGAGAACGCACAGTACAGTTGCCAGTTAAGGCCTATATATTGTATTTTTCAAGGTACACAGCCTTGTACTGAGTGATCAGACGGTGTGTATGAACAACAGTTATGAGAAATTACTTTGCAAGAGAACGCACAGTACAGTTGCCAGTTAAGGCCTATATATTGTATTTTTCAAGGTACACAGCCGTGTACTGAGTGATCAGACGGTGTGTATGAACAACAGTTATGAGAAATTACTTTGCAAGAGAACGCACAGTACAGTTGCCAGTTAAGGCCTATATATTGTATTTTTCAAGGTACACAGCCGTGTACTGAGTGATCAGACGGTGTGTATGAACAACAGTTATGAGAAATTACTTTGCAAGAGAACGCACAGTACAGTTGCCAGTTAAGGCCTATATATTGTATTTTTCAAGGTACACAGCCGTGTACTAAGTGATCAGACGGTGTGTATGAACAACAGTTATGAGAAATTACTTTGCAAGAGAACGCACAGTACAGTTGCCAGTTAAGGCCTATATATTGTATTTTTCAAGGTACACAGCCGTGTACTGAGTGATCAGACGGTGTGTATGAACAACAGTTATGAGAAATTACTTTGCAAGAGAACGCACAGTACAGTTGCCAGTTAAGGCCTATATATTGTATTTTTCAAGGTACACAGCCGTGTACTGAGTGATCAGACGGTGTGTATGAACAACAGTTATGAGAAATTACTTTGCAAGAGAACGCACAGTACAGTTGCCAGTTATAAGGCCTATATATTGTATTTTTCAAGGTACACAGCCGTGTACTGAGTGATCAGACGGTGTGTATGAACAACAGTTATGAGAAATTACTTTGCAAGAGAACGCACAGTACAGTTGCCAGTTAAGGCCTATATATTGTATTTTTCCAATGTACACAGCCGTGTACTGAGTGATCAGACGGTGTGTATGAACAACAGTTATGAGAAATTACTTTGCAAGAGAACGCACAGTACAGTTGCCAGTTAAGGCCTATATATTGTATTTTTCAAGGTACACAGCCGTGTACTGAGTGATCAGACGGTGTGTATGAACACCAGTTATGAGAAATTACTTTGCAAGAGAACGCACAGTACAGTTGCCAGTTATAAGGCCTATATATTGTATTTTTCAAGGTACACAGCCGTGTACTGAGTGATCAGACGGTGTGTATGAACAACAGTTATGAGAAATTACTTTGCAAGAGAACGCACAGTACAGTTGCCAGTTAAGGCCTATATATTGTATTTTTCAAGGTACACAGCCGTGTACTGAGTGATCAGACGGTGTGTATGAACAACAGTTATGAGAAATTACTTTGCAAGAGAACGCACAGTACAGTTGCCAGTTAAGGCCTATATATTGTATTTTTCAAGGTACACAGCCGTGTACTGAGTGATCAGACGGTGTGTATGAACACCAGTTATGAGAAATTACTTTGCAAGAGAACGCACAGTACAGTTGCCAGTTATAAGGCCTATATATTGTATTTTTCAAGGTACACAGCCGTGTACTGAGTGATCAGACGGTGTATATGAACAACAGTTATGAGAAATTACTTTGCAAGAGAACGCACAGTACAGTTGCCAGTTAAGGCCTATATATTGTATTTTTCAAGGTACACAGCCGTGTACTGAGTGATCAGACGGTGTGTATGAACAACAGTTATGAGAAATTACTTTGCAAGAGAACGCACAGTACAGTTGCCAGTTAAG
Source organism: Rhinella marina (assembly GCA_900303285.1). Classification (NCBI taxonomy): domain Eukaryota; kingdom Metazoa; phylum Chordata; class Amphibia; order Anura; family Bufonidae; genus Rhinella; species Rhinella marina. Next base: position 64,267 of record ONZH01028198.1, on the reverse strand, counting down.
GCCTATATATTGTATTTTTCAAGGTACACAGCCGTGTACTAAGTGATCAGACGGTGTGTATGAACAACAGTTATGAGAAATTACTTTGCAAGAGAACGCACAGTACAGTTGCCAGTTAAGGCCTATATATTGTATTTTTCAAGGTACACAGCCTTTTACTGAGTGATCAGACGGTGTGTATGAACAACAGTTATGAGAAATTACTTTGCAAGAGAACGCACAGTACAGTTGCCAGTTAAGGCCTATATATTGTATTTTTCAAGGTACACAGCCGTGTACTGAGTGATCAGACGGTGTGTATGAACAACAGTTATGAGAAATTACTTTGCAAGAGAACGCACAGTACAGTTGCCAGTTATAAGGCCTATATATTGTATTTTTCAAGGTACACAGCCGTGTACTGAGTGATCAGACGGTGTGTATGAACAACAGTTATGAGAAATTACTTTGCAAGAGAACGCACAGTACAGTTGCCAGTTAAGGCCTATATATTGTATTTTTCAAGGTACACAGCCGTGTACTAAGTGATCAGACGGTGTGTATGAACAACAGTTATGAGAAATTACTTTGCAAGAGAACGCACAGTACAGTTGCCAGTTAAGGCCTATATATTGTATTTTTCAAGGTACACAGCCGTGTACTGAGTGATCAGACGGTGTGTATGAACAACAGTTATGAGAAATTACTTTGCAAGAGAACGCACAGTACAGTTGCCAGTTAAGGCCTATATATTGTATTTTTCAAGGTACACAGCCGTGTACTGAGTGATCAGACGGTGTGTATGAACAACAGTTATGAGAAATTACTTTGCAAGAGAACGCACAGTACAGTTGCCAGTTAAGGCCTATATATTGTATTTTTCAAGGTACACAGCCGTGTACTGAGTGATCAGACGGTGTGTATGAACAACAGTTATGAGAAATTACTTTGCAAGAGAACGCACAGTACAGTTGCCAGTTAAGGCCTATATATTGTATTTTTCAAGGTACACAGCCGTGTACTAAGTGATCAGACGGTGTGTATGAACAACAGTTATGAGAAATTACTTTGCAAGAGAACGCACAGTACAGTTGCCAGTTAAGGCCTATATATTGTATTTTTCAAGGTACACAGCCGTGTACTGAGTGATCAGACGGTGTGTATGAACAACAGTTATGAGAAATTACTTTGCAAGAGAACGCACAGTACAGTTGCCAGTTAAGGCCTATATATTGTATTTTTCAAGGTACACAGCCGTGTACTGAGTGATCAGACGGTGTGTATGAACAACAGTTATGAGAAATTACTTTGCAAGAGAACGCACAGTACAGTTGCCAGTTAAGGCCTATATATTGTATTTTTCAAGGTACACAGCCGTGTACTGAGTGATCAGACGGTGTGTATGAACACCAGTTATGAGAAATTACTTTGCAAGAGAACGCACAGTACAGTTGCCAGTTAAGGCCTATATATTGTATTTTTCAAGGTACACAGCCTTGTACTGAGTGATCAGACGGTGTGTATGAACAACAGTTATGAGAAATTACTTTGCAAGAGAACGCACAGTACAGTTGCCAGTTAAGGCCTATATATTGTATTTTTCAAGGTACACAGCCGTGTACTGAGTGATCAGACGGTGTGTATGAACAACAGTTATGAGAAATTACTTTGCAAGAGAACGCACAGTACAGTTGCCAGTTATAAGGCCTATATATTGTATTTTTCAAGGTACACAGCCGTGTACTGAGTGATCAGACGGTGTGTATGAACAACAGTTATGAGAAATTACTTTGCAAGAGAACGCACAGTACAGTTGCCAGTTAAGGCCTATATATTGTATTTTTCAAGGTACACAGCCGTGTACTAAGTGATCAGACGGTGTGTATGAACAACAGTTATGAGAAATTACTTTGCAAGAGAACGCACAGTACAGTTGCCAGTTAAGGCCTATATATTGTATTTTTCAAGGTACACAGCCGTGTACTGAGTGATCAGACGGTGTGTATGAACAACAGTTATGAGAAATTACTTTGCAAGAGAACGCACAGTACAGTTGCCAGTTAAGGCCTATATATTGTATTTTTCAAGGTACACAGCCGTGTACTGAGTGATCAGACGGTGTGTATGAACAACAGTTATGAGAAATTACTTTGCAAGAGAACGCACAGTACAGTTGCCAGTTAAGGCCTATATATTGTATTTTTCAAGGTACACAGCCGTGTACTGAGTGATCAGACGGTGTGTATGAACAACAGTTATGAGAAATTACTTTGCAAGAGAACGCACAGTACAGTTGCCAGTTAAGGCCTATATATTGTATTTTTCAAGGTACACAGCCGTGTACTAAGTGATCAGACGGTGTGTATGAACAACAGTTATGAGAAATTACTTTGCAAGAGAACGCACAGTACAGTTGCCAGTTAAGGCCTATATATTGTATTTTTCAAGGTACACAGCCGTGTACTGAGTGATCAGACGGTGTGTATGAACAACAGTTATGAGAAATTACTTTGCAAGAGAACGCACAGTACAGTTGCCAGTTAAGGCCTATATATTGTATTTTTCAAGGTACACAGCCGTGTACTGAGTGATCAGACGGTGTGTATGAACAACAGTTATGAGAAATTACTTTGCAAGAGAACGCACAGTACAGTTGCCAGTTAAGGCCTATATATTGTATTTTTCAAGGTACACAGCCGTGTACTGAGTGATCAGACGGTGTGTATGAACACCAGTTATGAGAAATTACTTTGCAAGAGAACGCACAGTACAGTTGCCAGTTATAAGGCCTATATATTGTATTTTTCAAGGTACACAGCAGTAGTGCCAAATATAGTTTGGTATGTAGCAGAGCACCTAATACACCACTAATGCCTCTCTCTGTCCCTACTCCAGCAGCTATCCCTGAATACAGCAGCCGTTCTCTGTAAAGTCTATATTGTAGTAAGCTATCACTGAAGTCCACTGTAGTAGCCCTGATAAGGGCTTTTAATCACGCTCCTGCCTATCCAACAGCTAAAATCTGTCTCTCCCTTCTCCAGCCTCTGTCCCTGACTAAGTTCACGCAGCATATGCGTACGAGCAGGAAGAGCTGAGTTTTTAATATTCGAGGTCACATGGTTTTTCCAGCCAATGCATGTAGACGCCATTTTCACGCTGCCAGCGTGCTCAGCGTGCCTGTCATACCCCCCCTGCATGGTGATTGGTGGAAAAAGAGCGCCAGGGAAGGTGGGAGGGGAAACGAATTCTAGGTGCGCCATTGCCGTTATACTCGAATTAAATCGAGTACGCCGAATATCGTAGTATTCGATCGAATACCAGCTCGATCGAACACTACTCGCTCATCTCTAATCATTACATTTACACATATAAAGTTTCATTTGATTCCAACAACTCATATCTTTAAGTCAATGAGTGTATTTGTAACTGTCATTAGTCAACTAGTAAATCAGATACATATACAATGGATACATTTTTGCACAGTGGATATTATTCCTCAGTGTTCTTCACTTCTAAGTTATTCTTTAACCACTTGTTCACTACCCATATACTTAAATACAGATTAGGAAGGGGCAATGGCATTTTATGCTTTGGTCCGAGCAATCCTAACATATCAGCCTCTGTTACAGGAGAACAATAAATATTTAATGTCCCTTAAAGTTTGAGTATGACCTTATGGGAGAGCAAAGTTTAAAATAACAAAGTAAAAAAAAAAAAAAAAAAAAAAAGCTCCACATGTCATACATAGCTCATACCATAACATTGAAACCAGCAACCATCACCCATATATCCTCTATACCAAGGAGTGTCACAATGACTTTTTAGTGGAATAAAATAAGGACATAGAGGCAGCGTCAATAAAGTAGTGGAGGAAAAAAAAGGTTCTTTTAATCCCTACTGTTAGATGTAGAATGACTGTGCATCACTATAAGGCTTAGTTCCCACGTCTGTTATTTGGTCAGTAATTGTCAGCCCAAAGCAGGTGCGGGTCAAACCCACAGAAAAGGTGCAGATCTATTCATGATACCTAATCATAGAGTAAGCTTGGTTCCTGAACTTGACTGACAATAAGTGATGGAAATAACTGACCAAATAACAGACTCTGCCTTACAGGTCATTGTTAGTGTCAACTCTAATTTATCAACATGGACTTAACCATGCAGTGGCCTAAAATTCAAGGAGTGTCCCCATGCCAGTGTGGAGGGTGTCATCAGTAGGGCTGTGTTCCCTTCACTGTTAATTTTTCTGTTCTTCTGATCTTGTAGTTTGAGCATCCACCTTCACACCGTCAGTACTTCATCAGTATTGGTAAGACAAAAACAGGAGTTGGTCCAAAACAGAGATAACATGTGATGGAAGTAATTGCAGGCCTTCCGTGTTTTGGACCCACTCCTGCTGTTGACTTCCAAATTATGATCAAATCCTGATGCAAAATACTGACTGTGTAATAGAGGCCTTCTGGACACTCAACCAGGACCAGTTTATTTTTTTGCTATTTATTGGTTCGTCTGATGGATCAGAAGAATGGACAAAATAAACTGTGATGTCAACACAGCGAAACAGGGACTATAGTGGCCCCAGAACAGACTGGGGAGGGTGGAAAGAGCATGAAGAGTCACAATAGTGGCACCATAATAGAGTTCGGGGGTGGTGCAAAAGCAGTGGCAGTAACAGCACAAGATGGTGGCAGATCAGAGTAGGGGCAACAGGCATGTGGCATTAGGCGAGTGACCGTGTCAGAATAGTGGCATCAGGACCAGGCTAGCAGTAACTAGCCATTTGTCACAATGTTTTGGTGTAGCAACACACTACGGTCAGATCATTACTGCCAGAATAATCTAGTCTGTTATATCAGGCACTGGTGTCTGGAAATCATGGTAAGTCTACTGTGTTATGTGCCATTTTTCAGGGGGTGGGATACTAGGGGCCCAACTTGCTCAGGGGCCCACCGGGTGATTGACCTGTACCCCTGTGGGCCAGTCTGAGCCTGCCTGTCACCCCAGATCCAAAATACCCTGGACTACTGGGCAGCCAAACATGAAACTGTGGCTGCAAATGACAGAGTTTGCCCTGAGCAAGCTTTCCTGCCTGGCCAGTAGTGTTCCACCAGAGTGAGTGTTTAGTGTGACAGGTAGCATAGTTATCCCAAAGAGAACTCGCCTTTCAACACAAAATGTTAGGTGACTAACCTTTATAAAGATGAATCAGGCCTGGATCAACAATCAGTATGGCTTTAGGCTAAACCTAAGAGCATTTTTCTGGCAGCTCCCTAGTATTCACCCTTTAATCCCTATGCAGGGATCTGGAATTCTCTGTAGGGAACCACCAGAACCACTACCTTCTGGAGTAGTCCCAGTGTCATTGACAGTTAAGGGACCAGAGACACTGGTGCAAGGCACCAAAGGAACAGGCAAAACAAATACAAACAGGCAGAGGCTTTGGCATGCAGAGTTCATCCAAATCTGAGAAATTGGTCTAAGTTCAAGGCTAGCAGCAGAGCATCACAACTGTAAAATGGACATAGGACAGTACACGGACAGACAAAAAGCTGACAATAGGAAATAGCATGCTATAGCAAGGAACTTAGCAAGCTAGTAACCTTATTGCTCTGGCAAGGAAATTAGGTCAGCAGCACAGTGTTACAGCAATTAGAAATAGCCATGCAGCAGCACACAGAAGGGTTTTGAAACAAAAATGGGAGTACTAGTTCAGTGAGCGAGTGAGTAGAAGTAGCGGAGCAGCAATGGACCTGGACTACCAGTCTAACACCATGAACTGTGGAAACCTGAGGTTTTTATTCGAACCCCCACCCCCAAAAAATAAATAAATAATACATTTTAAAAAATGCTGTCTGGCTGTCGATATACTGGAAAAATTAGTTTGTGACTGGATAGAACTTGCTAACAAAGTGTATGAAGTACAGAATGAAGCAACAAACAACTCAAAGTGCCAGTCCCTCATTCTTCATACTGAGCTTTGCCTGGTAAGGTCTGGGCTAGACTGAGACTGTTTGTAGCTTGTTGATTGATTTTAACTAGCGATGATCGAGCACCGCGATGTTAGGGTGCTCGGGTGCTCTGGACGAACAATAGGTGGTGCTCGAGTGCTCGGCCGAGCACCCGAGTATAATGGAAGTCTATGGGAGAAGACCAGGCACCCCCTGCTCGGATGAGAGGAGGGTGTCTGGTCCATAGGGAAATGTCAGAAAATGGTGGAAACACCACAGAAATGGTTAGGGAACAGCATGGGGAGGATGTCTGGATGCATCTTGAAAACCGAAGTCACTGCTATTAAAGATGATGTCCGACTATTACGCCACTTTTACGAAATGACAAAAATACCCCCCAAAAACCGAAGATAACATCGATTTTACAGGAAATATCGTTGGGAAACATAGAGCACGTTAAGCGCAAGTGCTGCCAAAAATAACACGAATGAGGCACTCCCATACAACCGATATATCATATAAAGGAGGGCCTAATTCACATTGTGGTATAATTGTGGGACGCTGACACTCATGAAGCCTATGCACTAAGGGAAAGGGCTGCCAAAAATTACAAGGATCAGGCACTCCAATATACCCTTTATTACATAAAGGAGGGCATCAGACACACCCATGAAAAATTATCATTGATGGCCTGCTGCTGACACTCAAAAGCAATAGGGGTGACATGCTGCTGCGCAGACCGTCCAAAAAGTTTAAGAGTGACACTCTGCTACCGAGCTGACTGAAAAAAAAACTTTAAGGGACACATGCGGCTGTCGAGCTAACCGCCAAAAAATTTTAAGGGACACATGCCGCTTAGCTGAACATCTGAAACATTAGAAGTGACATGTAGCAGTGCTGAGCGTGTTAAAAATTATTTTTGACATGCCGCTTTGCTAAACGTCTGAAACATTAGAAGTGACATGTAGCAGAGCTGAGCGTGTAAAACATTATAGTTGAGGGCCTGCTGGTGAGCTGACAGGCCAAAAAATTATGTTGCAGGCCCAGCTGATGAGCTGACTGGCTAAAAAATTAGAGAGCAGGCCCAGCTGGTGAGCTGAGTGTGTAAAACATTATGGTTGAGGGCCTGCTGGTGAGCTGACAGGCCAAAAAATTATGTTGCAGGCCCAGTTGGTGAGCTGACCGGCTAAAAAATTGGGGTGCAGGCCCAGCTGATGGACTTCGAGGTCAGCCTAATAAGCAGTTTCATATGATGGAGGAAGAGGAGGAAGAGGATGAGAAGAAGAAGGGGTACATGATAATACAGTTTATTCACTACACCCTAAAAGCCAGATTTAAGGTTCTTTCATGTTAAGCCGCTTTCCTCTGGTGGAGTAGAGAAGTCAGGGGCAATCCAGGCCTTATCAGTAATTATGCCCCCAGTGGCACTAAATACCCGCTCAGACAAAACTCTGGCGACAGGGCAGGCCAGCACCTCCAAGGCGTAGAGTGCCAGTTCGTGTCACGTGTCCAGCTTAGACACCCAATAATTATACGGCACAGACGGATCGCTGAGGACGTTGACACGGTCAGCTAGTTACTCCTTTACCATCTTCCAAAACTTTTCCCTCCTTGTCACACTAGGCTGCTCATCAGGGTGATGGTGCTGGCAGGGTGGCTGTCCCAGACCTTGGAGAGTGTCGCCCTGCCTTTGTTGGAACTGCTGTGTGTTCCCCTCGTCTCCCCTCCTTGGGTGGTCAAGGAACTACATATTCTGCCGCCAGCGTTGTCAGATGGAAATTTGTGGAGCAATTTTTCAACAAGGGCCTTCTAGTATTGCAACATTTTATTTGTCCTCTCCACCACAGGAATGAGAGATGGGAAGTTCTCTTTGTAGCGGGGGTCGAGAAGGGTGAACAACCAGCAATCGGTGTTGCCTAATATGCGTATAACACGAGGGTCACGAGAAAGGCAGCATAGCATGAAATCAGCCATGTCTGCCAGAGTCCCAACAGACAAGGCTTCGCTCTCCCCATGAGGATGATGACTCTCAATATCCTCCTCGTCCTCTTCCTCCTCTTCAGCCCATCCACGCCGAAGAGATGGTGTAAACGTGGACTGGCTACCCTGTGTAGCGGTGGCAACCGTCTCCTGCTCCTCCTCCTCCTTCAATTGGTGCTGAGAAGACGAATCAAGGGTGGTCTGGCTATCACCTTGTGTAGGGTCTTCCCCCATTTCCACCTCTTCCACACATAGAGCATCAGACTTTATTGTGAGCAGCGAGCTTTTTAGTAGACACAGAAGTGGGATGGTTACGCTGATAATTGCATTATCGCCGCTCACCATCTGTGTAGATTCATCAAAGTTGCGTAACACATCAAATCCCACTCGTCGCTTGTGAACAGCAGAAGCTGACTAGAAAGGCGCTGAGTGTGGTGCAGCTGGTATTCTACTACTGCTCTCTGCTGCTTACAAAGCCTGCTCTACATGTGTAAGGTGGAATTCCATCGCGTGCTCAGGTCGCACAGCAGTCGGTGAGCCGGCAACCGCCAACGCTGCTGCAGGGTTGCCAGGCCGGCTGAAGCTGTCAGTGACTTGCAGAAATGGGCGCATAGACGGGTCATGTTTCTGGAAACATGCTGGTGTAAGGCAGGGACGGCAGACCGGGAAAAATAGTGGCGGCTGGGGACTGTGTAACGAGGGACAGCCGCTGCCATCAGGACATGCTGGCTGATGTTTCCTACGAAGGTCCAGGTGCAGGGCGGGAGGCATCTGGACCTGCATCTTGGACAGCACGTAACAGAGGGGAAGAGGAGGCAGTGGTGTGACCTGCAAGGCGTTCGGCCCACCTTTTAGGGTGCTTTGCTGACATGTGTTGGATCATGCTGGTGGTGGTCAGGTTGCTGGTGTTTACGCCCCTGCTCATCTTGGTACGGCACAGGTTACAAATTACAATTTGTTTATCGTTAGCACTTTCCTCAAAAAACCGCCAGACTGCTGAACACCTAACCCTTGGCAAGGGAGCTGGCCGCAAGGGGCTGCTCCAGGGAACAGTTGCGGGCCTGGTTGGCGTGGCCTGCCTTCTCCCTTTTTCCACCTCACTGCCTCTTACAGCCTGTTGCTGCTGCGGATCCCTTCCCCTTTGTACTGCTATCCTCGCTCGGCTTGCCACCTTCCCAGGTTGGGTCAGCTATTTCGTCGTCCACCACCTCCTCTTCCACATTCTCACTCTGCTCCTCCTCCTGACATGGTGAACTAACAAGAACCTGACTTAACTGCATCTCATCCTCATCCACAACCTCTTGAGACACTTATTGCCCTTGACTTATTGGCAACTGTGTCTCATCATCATCATCCACCTCGGGAGAAAATACTTGTCGTTCCCCACCGTCATAGTCTGCAGACTGTGTTTGCTCAATAGGTTGGTAATCAGGGCACAATATCTCCTCATGTCCCTATTCAAGCGGCCTTGGCGAGAGGCCCAAGCCAAGGGACGGTGATGAAAAAAGCTCCTTGGAATATCCCAATGTAGGATCTCTTCTTTGCCCAGACTCTGCATGGTGGGACGAAGGAGGATCAGGGTGAGGATGCGGTTGCCCAGACTCTTGGCTACTGAGACTGGACTTTGTGGAAGAGGGGGTGGTGCTGAACCGACTGGAAGCATTATCAGCTGATATCCAACCAACTACCTGCTCGCACTGCTGTGGTGACAACAGTTGCGTCTTGCGCCGCCCTGCAAACTGTGACTTGAAGCTAGGAGTTTTGCATGACTTTGTTTCTTGGGCTCTGCCAGCAGGCACAGTTTCACTGTGCCCAGAGCCATGGCCTCTGCCTTCACCATCAGCAGCACGCCCACTTCCCCATCCCTTAGTGCTCACCTTGCGCTTATTGTATAGTATATATGCAACTTGGTCACAACTACAGTAGTGCAGATTTTTATTAACCCCTTCACGACCGCCGCCGTACATGTACGGCGCGCGGGCGGTGCGGGGACATGACGCCCGCTCGCGGGTGCGGCGGGCGTCATGGCCGGCAAGTCTCTGCTGTTTCTAACAGCAGAGACTTGCCGCATCTTACCTCCGTCTTCGGAGACTTCCAGGGCCTTCTGATGCCGTGATCACACGTGATCACGGCATCAGGATGCGTCTGAACCCGGAAGCCCACGCTTCCGGGTGGTGTACAGACGCCCCGATTGGCCAATCGGGGTGTCTGTACACCATATGAAAACTGTAATCCTCGCTGGTGAGGATTACAGTTTTCAAACTGCAATTCTTATTCTGGCCACTAGATGGCAGGCCAGGATAAGAAATGAGCAATTCATGGTTTTAACTGCATCTAGTAAATCCATGATTGCTCATAAAGAAAAAAACAAAACACAATAGATCAGATGATATTTAAGCTTTAAAATAATCACAGAAAAATTAAAAAAAAATGTTAAAAAATATATAAAAAATAAAAAAGATATAAAAGTTCAAATCACCCCCCTTTCCGTATAAGTAAAAAATAAATACCTAAATAACAATAAATATAGACATCATGGGTATCACCGTGACCGAAAACGCCCGTACTTTTAAAATATAAAAAAAAATTTCAATACGGCGAATTGTGTGGCGGAAAAAAGCGTCCAAATGGCGATTCGCAGTTTTTTGTCCCTTTTTTTTTTCTAAAAAAAATTAAATAAAAAGTGATCAAAAAGTCATACACACCCCAGAATGGTATCAATAAAAACTTCAGACCGCCCCTCAAAAAATGAGCCCCCATACAGCTCTGTACACATAAATACCAAAAAGTTATAGGGGTCAATATATGACAAGGAAAAAAAAAAAAAAAAAGGGCAACTTTCTAATTATTTTATCACCATCTAAACGCAGGAAAAACTATACATATTAGGTATTGCCGGATTCGTACTGACCAGTAGAATGAAAGTAACGGATCAGTTTTAATGCACATCGAATGCTGTAAATAAGAAACCCGTAGAACTGTAGCGGAATAGCGTTTTCTTTGCAATTTCACCCGGTTTGGAATTTTTTTCCCGCTTCCCACTACACCGTATGCAATATTAAATGGTGGCGTTGGAAAGTACAACTTGTCCCGCAAACAACAAGCCCTCATACAGCTATGTGAACAGAAAAATAAAAGAGTTATGGCTGTTTGAAGGCAGGGAGCACAAAACGAAAATGCAGAACCGAAAAAAGCTCCGGTCGTGAAAGGGTTAACTGTATGATCAGAAAAATTTAAACAAATGTCCAATATTCTAAATGCGCAAACGTTATAGAGCAGCCGCAAATGAGGAACTGCAGCCTAAATTATCGGTATTAAATGTAACAATGAATGTCAGCTACATAGACTTTTGAACGGTTATAATACGCTGTGCACCTAGCGTTACTGACAGGGCACACGGGTTCTTTTTGCCACCAAAAAATAAAAATTAAAAAAATGAAGAAGGATTTAACAATGGACTTTTGTGTCTTTTGAGCAATGATACTAACCTTGCCTATAGAAATTCTATCCCTACACAAGTCCCTCCTTGCGCAAATGTTATACAGCAAGACGCAAAAGAAGTACTGCGGGCTTAACAGCAGAAATTATGGCAAAGTATGTCAGGTATATAGTATACAGAGAGTATCCTACAGCATGCAGCAGCAGCGGTGCATGTGTCATTAATGGCAGGCCACCTAGTGCTATTTTCACCACCTTTAAACACCCCAAAAATAATAAAATATTGCTTTATGCCAGATATAATAGCCCTTAAAAGGGCTTTTGGGTCTTTTCTTAGCGATTTCTATCCCTGCCTAGCGTGCTTCTCTCCCTACAGTGTATGTCCCTCCTTGCTGCAGCAGTGCATGTGGCGTTAATGGCAGGCCACTTAGCGCTATTTTCACCACCTTTAAAGTCTTCAAAATAAAAAAATAGGTTTGTGACAGATATAATAGCCCTTAAAAGGGCTTTTGGGTCTTTGGTTAGCGATTTCTATCCCTGCCTAGCGTGATTCTCTCCCTACACTGTCTGTCCCTGCATGCAGCAGCTCTCCCTGTCTAACACTGGCCGGATCACATGTCACAGGGTGCTTTATAGCACCCAGTGACGTGTGACCTGGCCAGCCAATCAGTGTAATGCCAGTAGCTAAGATGGCTACTGGCATTACACTAAATGCCATCCCAGGTGACTCGTGCATGGCGCTCAATGGAATCTTATGGACTGCAGCTCGGGACCACGCGGTACTCGGCCGAATACCGCGTGGTCCCGAGCACCGCCATGTTCGGCCGAATAGTGTATTCGGCTGAACATGTTCGCTCAACACTAATTTTAACTATTGAATGGAGCTGCAGTCCATAAGATTCCATTCAACTGAATTCATTAATTTGGATTGCAGCTGTAGTACTATAGTTACGATCTATCAGTCTCGCTACAAAAAGTCACAGTGTATCCCTAGCCTTAAAGGGAATTTTTCAGCTTCAAAAAACGCTCCAAACTAGAGTAAGTGTTGTATAGTGTTAAAGTTATGCAGAGTACGGCTATATAATTTTTATCTTCATACCCGTTTGCATTCTGACAATGTGCTCTGACAAATTTCATGGACAAATTTATGAGAAATTTAAACATAGCTGATTTGTTTAGAAATAATTTGCTCTTCTCTACTCCTCAGTCTTCCTTTTGACCGTAGTTGTGCAGTAACAATGTGATCAAAGGGATTTGCAGTGCCTTTTGGTGACAGCCTTAGGGCCCATTCACACAACCGTGTGAATGGGTCCGCATCTTTTCCGCAATATTGCGGAATAGATGCGGCCCCATTCACTTCTATGAGAGCGGGCAGCCGCGGCACAGAGCCAGCTCCGTGCCACGGCTCCGCATAAAAAAAAATAGAACAGCAACAGCGGACAAGTATAGGCATTTTCAATGGGGCGCCCGGCCGTGTGTTCCGAACATTGCAGAACACCCGCCGGGTGGCACCCGTAGTATTGCGGGTCCGCATTTTTCCGGACCCTCAATATTACGGTCGTGTGAATGGGCCCTTAGATGAACCAACTGCCATATTCATTTGGTGGCTTACTGTTAACAGCCTAGCACTGAGATATGAAGATCATTAGTGGGAAGTGGATTATTTTATGTTTTTATTACACTATATCACCAAAGAAGATCAGAACCATGGGCAGATAATGGGAGTATTTTTATGAAACATGCAGAAAAAAATTCAGCTATGATAACACATATAAAAGGGAGCATAGGATCTTAATATAAGCAAATAATTAGTCCCTTAAAGGGAACCTATCATCTCCGAAATACCCCCTGAACTAGAGTAAGCGTTGTATAGTGTAAGTAATGCTGAATCCAAATATGCAAGTTTTATCTTCATACTCACTTCCATTCAGACGCTGTGCTCCCACAAACCAGCAGTAAAATGCATTTAGATGACTCTTCTTTGAGTCCTCTCCATTATGTGAGTGAGCACCGGAGTCCAGTGAGTGCATTTTACTGCATGTTTGTGGGAGCACAGCGTCGGAATGGAAGTGAGTATGAAGATAAAACTTACATATTCGGATTCAGCAGCACTTACACTATACACCGCTTACTCTAGTTCAGGGGGTGTTTCGGAGATGACAGGTTCCCTTTAACTAAAGATAATGGCCACACTACTTCAACTACCAGATGAGCTAATAGATTAATAAAATATGGCTGCGCCATATGGATTAAAAACTTCATGTCTTGTGTTCAACTTGTGTCAGCCCCCATGATAAATCATCAATGAGACATATAATTATTGTCCCTAGTATAGAGGAATTATTACCAGGAATATAAGAGATCACCATATAATATTCCCTGTGATCAATGCATTAAACAAGACAGGAAGTGTGTGTCTCTTGATCATAGCTTCAGCACATCTGTGAACTAAATCAATAAGAAAAAATAAATAACACTAAGAAGTAGTCATCTGAGACCTACAAAGCTATTTGAATTTCTCAGCCAATGCACAGTAAAAGCAAATGAATGATTGAAAAAACTTGAAGAATAAAGAACACAATACAGAAAAAAATAAAGTGCAATAAGGAAGCAAATGCTGAGTGATTCCTGCACACATGACACATTTAACCAAAGCCCTTATCTCTCCTTTTTCACTTGCTTTCTTTCTCTTTTCCCAGTCTCAACTGACCCATTTTTTAAATATAAACTATAAGGAGACTTAAAACTTGTGTCCAGACACCGAGGTAATCACTCGTAGGTATGTAGTTAGGCAAGGACGGGATCAGGGCCGTTTCTGTAGCCGGGTGCGACCGCACGGGGCTCCTGTCTCAAGCAAGAAGAGGGGGGCGCCGTCGGCATCTACCTAAAGCAGAAGCAATGAGCGCTTCCATCAATACAGATGGAAGCGCTCATTGCTGGAGCGCAGGGAGCTGATGTCACTCACCGCTCAGCTCCCCGCGCTCCTCCCCTCCTTCAGGCCGGCGGCAGAGCTTTGAATGGTGAAGCAGAAGACTTCTCCTGCTCCACCATTCAGCCTGCACAGAAAGCGCTGCTGGCGGATGTGGGCGGAGCTTACAAATGGGAAATTTGCATAAGCCCCGCCCACTCCATGCTGCAGTGCGGTCTGTAGCTGCAGTGAAGATGACTGTGAGCTTCAGGAACGGGACAAGGTGAGTAGTGCTGTGTGTTTTGTGTTTTTTTTTTTAATACAGAGGGACACAGAGGACATTATAACTATGGAGGGGGCACAGAGGACTTTATACCTTTGGAGGGGGCACAGAGGACTTTACAACTATGGAGGGGGCACAGAGGACTTTACAACTATGGAGGGGGCACAGAGGGCTTTACAACTATGGAGGGGGCACAGAGGGCTTTACTACTATGGAGGGGGCACAGAGGGCTTTATCACTATGGAGATGGTACAGAGGGCTTTATCACTATGGAGGAGGCACAGAGGGCTTTATAACCATGGAGGGGGCACAGAGGGCTTTATAATCATGAAGGGAGCACAGAGGGCTTTATTACTATGGAGGGGGCACAGAGGGCTTTATCACTATGGAGGGGGCACAGAGGGCTTTATAACCATGGAGGGGGCACAGAGGGCTTTATAACCATGAAGGGAGCACAGATGGCTTTATTACTATGGAGGGGGCACAGAGGGCTTTATCACTATGGAGGGGGCACAGAGGGCTTTATAACCATGGAGGGGGCACAGAGGGCTTTATTACTATGGAGGGGGCACAGAGGACATTATTATTATGGAGGGGGCACAGAGGGCATTAGTACTATGGAGGGGGCACAGAGGGCATTACTAATGTGAAGGAGGCACAATGGACATTTTTACTCTGGAGGGGGCACAGAGGGCATTACCAATGTGAAGGAGGCACAATGGACATTTTTACTCTGGAGGGGGCACAATGGGCATTTTTATTCTGGAGGGGCACAATGGGAATTTTTACTCTGGAGGGGGCACAATGAGTATTGCAAATGTGAAGGGGGCGCAATGGGCATTTCTACTCCGGAGGGAGAACAGAGGGCATTATTCATCTGAAGGGGGCACAGTGTACAGAGGGCATTACTACTAATAAGGCTACATGCCACTGGTGTTGTCCCTCCTTATATATTTTTTTGTTTTGCAGCTCGGACCTTCATCCTACAGCAGACTCAGGTAGGCGGACCTTTACCAAAAGTACTTGAGTATCCCTGACCTACAGGCTGGCAGGCTAACTGCCTACCTATAGTGTGCAAGCTAACTAACAGTGCTACTGCACTCCACTAGGGCGGATATGCCCCAATTGTCTGATAGGTGCGGGTTCCAGTGGAACGGAGCGGGGAGAGCTGGGCCTAGAGGCTCCCCACTGCTCCCATAGAAATGAATGGGAGCGTACAGTGCATGTGTGTCCACCGCTCCTATTCTTTTCTATGGCACCGACTATTTTCAGTGGCCCCATAGAAATTAATTGAGGACTGCTGCGCATGCGCAGTGCGCCCTCCGTTATTTATAGAGGTGCACCCATTGTCACAAAATGGGAATAACCCTTTAAGTCAGTGTTATTTGATGTTGGGTGGGGTGGGGCGCTTTTTTAATGTTCGCCCTGTTGGTAAAATTCCCTAGAAACTGCCCTGGATGGGATTGGTTTGTTGAGTTGTTCTGGTGGGGCAAGAGTTCCAGAAACTAGGTAGCACGGGAGAGGTTTACTTACTCACAAAAGCCATTCTACTCAAAGTTTGGATTGTGAGGGGGAATTAAAATGAATATAGGAAAGTTTAGTCACACTAATCACTTCTCTTAGGTTTTGACAAACTTCTGACCAATGATGGAGACATTTCAGACATTGTTCTCTGGGACTTTAACATGGTCCACCTCCCATTGATTATCACAATGAAGGGAAAGTATTTTTATTGTCCTGGTCAGAGTTCGGAACTCTACCAAGCAAATATTATTGACTTACTGTATCCCAAGGATAGGTCATCAATGTACACAGAAAAAAACAAAACAAAAAAATATGTATCCAGATTTTAAGCCCTCTTGGGTAGGGTCCTTTCTCCATCCCTCTATCTACCACCGGTAACCTGTCCAGCAAACTGAACACCTACTGCCAGATTTGGTAGTAGCTATCTGGTTCATCAAAAGCTGGCAAAATTGCCCTGTAACAAACATGTAACTACAGAGGCCCTGTTTACAGTGGAATAACCACCCAGGGTGATCCCCCTGAGGAACCTAACCTTGAGTAGTCCCTGTGGGAGGTACTGAATCCTATTTTGCATTCACTGGGTAGCTGATAGCATGTGGAGCACACTTAGTAGCATGTAACAAGAAGATAAAGAGTAACTAGGTAAACAAGCCAGGTCAAAGACAAGAATACCTAAAAAATACACAGAATGATCTAGCACAAATACGAACCAGGTTAAAAGCATAATAACTGGTATTGAGCAATCTTACAGCAGGATTTATGTAGAGCACAAATCTCACTGATTGGCTCTCAAGCAAATCCTCTGCGCTCTATGTCAGAAGACCAAACAGGTGAACTTGTCAAAATTCTCAGACTGTGCCATCTCCTACCACTTTGTCTGGCTTCTGAAGCAGAGATTTTTACGGTCACTGAGTTCCGATTTCGTATGTACAGTGTCCTGGGATTAATGATGCTTTAAAAAAATAATGTAGAAAGATTATAGAAAAATATACATGAGTAAATATACTGTATTGTATACAGTTGCACGTATCTGCCTTGTAAAAACAAAGACTACTGTAGATTTGTTTTTCGTTATACAAATATTTTTCTCATGTAGACAATAAATTTGCTGTTGAATTGGCTTAAAAGGAAGTGTATTGGCAGGAAATGGCATTGTTTAAATCAAGCCTTCATCTTAAAAATATGTTTTACTAGAAAAAGTACTCGGTGCTGCCCAAATATGAAGTGTTGGTCTGTCTGTTTGTGTGTTTATTGGATTTGTTCCAGGAGATTAGTAGGCTAATCCATGCCCTTGGTTTTTTTTCTTTTTTGTTTGTTTTGTTTTTTTTTCTTTTTAAGGCTAGTTTCACACGAATGTTGTGTTTTGCGGTCCGCAAATTGCGGATCCGCGAAAAAAACGGATGGCATCCGTGTGCATTCCGTATTTTGTGGAACAGAACAGCTGGCTCCTAATAGAAAAGTACTATTCTTGTCCGTAATACGGACAAGAATAGGACATGTTCTATTTTTTTTTGCGGGCTACGGAACAGACATACGGATGCGGACCCATAGAAATGAATGGGTCCGAATTTTATCAGCAAAAAATGCGGATCAGAGCCCGCAAAAAATACTGTCGTGTGAAAGAGGCCTTACCCTTACACTCCCTGCTGGAAGCCGGGACACAAATCCCAGCACCGTACTACTACGGCGCTGTGATTGGGCGGGCGCAGGAGCTGCGCTCGCCCAATCAGCTGCAGGCGTCCGGCAGTGGCCGATAGCCGGACCCCTGCTGTATGCACCAGCATTGGTGAAAACACCAATGCCAGTGCATTAAACTTCGCACTGACGCGGTCAGCGCTGACCGCGGCATGTGCGATGTCTGCGGTGGGAGGGAGAGCCCCTTCCTTAGGCATCGGGTTGCCTTCTACGGAAGCCTGTGAGATCCAGCCCCACTATATAATACACTTACAACCAATGCATTACAATACAGAAGTATTGTAATGCATTGTGCAGGGGATCAGACTCCCAAAAGTTGAAGTCCCAGACTGGGACAAAAAAATAAAGTAAAAAAAGAAGTTAAAAAAATAAAGTTTAACAAAAAAAAATAAAAGTTTCCAGTAAAAAAAAAAAAAAAAAAGTGTCCTTTTCCCAAAATAAAGTTAAAAAAATTTGTAAAAGATAGGGAAAAAAAGAAAAGTAGGCATATTAAGTATCGCCGCGTCCGTATCGACCGGCTCTATAAAAATATCACATAACCTACCCTGCTAGATAAACGCCGTAAAAAATAAAAAATAAAAAATAAAAAATAAAAACAGTGCAAAAAAGCCATTTTCCTTGCCTCACAAAAAGTGTAATACCAAGCGATCAAAAAGACATATTAATCCCAAAATGGTACCAATCAAACCATTATCTTGTCCCGCAAAAAATTAGACCCTACCTAAGACAAATCGCCCAAAAAATAAAAAAAATATGGCTCTCAGAAAATGGCAACACAAAAAAAAGATTTTATTCTGTTCAATAATGCATCTAATGTGTAAAACTTAACAAAAATAAAAATGTTAGACATATTGGGTATCGCCGCGTCCGAAACAATCTGCTCTATAAAAATATCACATGATTTGTCCCTTCGGGTGAATGCTGTAAAAAAACTTTAAAAAAAAAATCTCTGATTAAAAAAGCTATTTTTTTAACCTTGACTCACAAAAAGTGTAATACCAAGCGATCAAAAAGTCTTATGTACTCCAAAATGGTACCAATAAAAACGTCAACTCATCGCACAAAAAATGAGCCCCCACATAAGACAATAACTAAAAAAAATAACAATCAATGGCTCCCGCAAATCAATCCATCAAAATCTGTGCTGCAAAATCCATATGGCGCTCCTTCTGTTTTAAATCCTGCCATGTGCCCCCACAGCAGTTTATCACCACATATGGGGTGTTGCCGTATTCAGGAGAAAATGGGTAACAAATTATGGGGTGCTTTTCTCCTGTTACCCCTTGTGAAAATGAAAAATTTTGGGCTAAAGCAACATTTTATTGCAAGAAATGAAACTTTTCATTTTCATAGCCAAGTGTTTCGAAATTCTGTAAAACGCTTAGGGGCTCAAAGAGCTCAGCACCCCCCTTAATATATTCTTTGAAGGGTGTAGTTTCCAAAATTGGATCACTTTTTGAGGGTTTCCACTGTAGGGGTACGTCAGGGTCTCTCAATTACAAAATGGTGCCTAAAAACCATTCCAGCAAAATCTGCCTCCAAAATCCATATGGCGCTCAGTTCCTTCTGACCACTGCCACAAACCCATAGAGACGTTTACCACCACATATGGGGTATTTCTGTAAACTGCAGAATCAGAGCAATGTATATTGAGGTTTAGCTTGCTGTTAACCTTTGCTGTGTTGCAAGAAAAAAATTATTAACGTGAATAATCTGAAAAATGGAGGTGAAATTTTTAAATTTCACCTCCATTTTCCTTTAATTCAAGTGGAATACCTCAAGGGTTAACAAAGGGTTCTAAACTTCTAAGCCCTCTAACTTCCTAAAAATAATATATACATTTACAAAATGATGCCAATGTAAAGTAGACATATGGGGAATGTTAAGTAATAAATAGTTTATGAGATATCACTTTCTGTTTTAAAAGTAGAGAAATTGAAATTTTAAAAATTGAACATTTTTCAAAATTTTTTATAAATTTGGGATTTTGTCATAAATAAAGGTGAAATACAGTGCCTTGCGAAAGTATTCGACCCCCTGGAACTTTTCAACCTTTTGCCACATTTCAGGCTTCAAACAAAAAGATATAACATTTTAAATTTTTGGTGAAGAATCAACAACAAGTGGGTCACAATTGTGAAGTGGAACAAAATTTATTGGATCATTTAAACTTTTTTTGTAATAATAAAACTGAAAAGTTGGGCGTGCAAAATTATTCGGCCCATTTACTTTCAGTTCAGAAAACTCACTTCAGAAGTTCATTGAGGATCTCTGAATGATCCAATGTTGTCCTAAATGACTGATGAAGATAAATAGAATCCACCTATGTGTAATCAAGTCTCTGTATAAATGCACCTGCTCTGTGATAGTCTCAGGGTTCTGTTTAAAGCACAGAGAGCATCATGAAGACCAAGGAACACACTAGGCAGGTCCCTGATACTGTTGTGGAGAAGTTTAAAGCTGGATTTGGATACCAAAAGATTTCCCAAGCTTTAAACATCCCAAGGAGCACTGTGCAAGCGATCATATTGAAATGGAAGGAGTATCAGACCACTGCAAATCTACCAAGATACGGCCGTCCCTGTAAACTTTCATCACAAACAAGGAGAAGACTGATCAGAGATGCAGCCAAGAAGCCCATGATCACTCTGGATGAACTGCAGAGATCTACAGCTGAGGTGGGAGAGTCTGTCCATAGGACATCAATCAGTCAAACACTTCGCAAGTCTGGCCTGGAAGAGTGGCAAGAAGAAAGCCATTTCTCAAAGATATCCATAAAAAGTCTCGTTTACAGTTTGCCACAAGCCACCTGGGAGACACACCAAACGTGGAAGAAGGTCAGATGAAACCACAATTGAACTTTTTGGAAACAATTAGTGTTGAGCGAACATGTTTGGCCGAATACACTATTCGGCTGAACATGGCGGTGCTCGGGTACACGCGGTATTCGGCCGAATACTGTGTGTGCTTGAGAACCATGCTTGAGTCCTCTCCACGCATGCTAATTAGCCAGTTAGCGTGCATGGAGGTATGGCATTAAGTGTAATGCCAGTAGCCATGTTAGCTACTGGCATTACACTGGCTGGCCGGGAACGTGTGATCGGGTGCTATAAAGCACCGGGTGACATATGACCCAGTCAGTGTTAGACAGGGAGAGGTGCTTCAAGGAGGGACAGAGAGTGTAGGGAGAGAAGCATGCTAGGCAGGGATAAAAATTGCTCCAAAAAGATCCAAAATCCATTTTAAGGGCTATTATATCTGGCACAAACTTATTATTTTTTTATATTTTAGTACTGTGAAGGTGTTGAAAATAGCGCTAGGTGGCCTGCCATTAACGCCACAAGCGCTGCTGCAGCAAGGAGGGACATACACTGAAGGGAGAGAAGCACGCTAGGCAGGGATAGAAATCGCTCAAAAAAAGACCAAAAAGCCCTTGTAAGGGCAATTATATCTGTCATAAACCTTTATTTACTGATATTTGAGTACTTTAAAGGTGGTGAAAATAGCACTAGGTGGCCTGCCATTAATGACACATGTGCTGCTGCTGCATACTGTAAGACACTCTCTGTATACTATATACCTGACATACTTTGCTATAATTTCTGCTGTTAAGCCTGCAGTAATTCTTTTGCATCTTGCTGTATAACATTTGCGTATTGATAGAATTTTTATAGGCAGGGTTACTATCATTCAAACGTCCATTGTGAAATACATATTTTTTTATTTTTTTGGGTGGCAAAAAAACACCAGGTGTGCTCTGCCAGTAACACTAGATGCACAGCGTATTACAACCGTTCAAAAATCTCTATCCTATAGGATAGGGATAGGATTTGGATTTGGGTAGGTAGAAAGATTGTTTCTGTTCCAAAAAGACCAAAGTCCATTGTGAAATAAGTCTGTTTTTTTTTTTTTTGTGGGTGGCAAAAAAAACCCCAAGTTTGCCCTGTCAGTAACGCTAGGTGCACAGCGTATTACAATCGTTCAAAACTCTATGGAGCTGACATCCGTTGTTACATTTAATACCGATAATTTAGGCTGCAGTTCCTCATTTGCGGCTGCTCTATAACGTTTGCGCATTCAGAATATTGGACATTTGTTTAAATTTTTCTGATCATACAGTTAATAAAAATCTGCACTACTGTAGTTGTGACCAAGTTGCATATATACTATACAATATGCTCAAGACGAGCACTAAGGGATGGGGAAGTGGGCGTGCTGCTGATGGTGAACACAGAGGCCATGGCTCTGGGCGCGTTGAAACTGTGCCTGCTGGCAGAGCCCAAGAAACAAAGTCATGCAAAACTCCTAGATTCAAGTCACAGTTTGCAGGGCGGCGCAAGACGCAACTGTTGTCGCCACAGCAGTGCGAGCAGGTAGTTGGTTGGATATCAGCTGATAATGCTTCCAGTCGGTTCAGCACCACCCCCTCTTCCACAAAGTCCAGTCTCAGTAGCCAAGAGTCTGGGCAACCGCATCCTCACCTTGATCCTCCTTCGTCCCACCATGCAGAGTCTGGGCAAAGAAGAGATCCCACATTGGGATATTCCAAGGAGCTTTTTTCATCACCGTCCCTTGGCTTGGGCCTCTCGCCAAGGCCGCTTGAATAGGGACATGAGGAGATATTGTGCCCTGATTCCCATCCTATTGAGCAAACACAGTCTGCAGACTATGACGGTGGGGAACGACAAGTATTTTCTCCCGAGGTGGATGATGATGATGAGACACAGTTGCCAATAAGTCAAGGGCAATAAGTGTCTCAAGAGGTTGTGGATGAGGATGAGATGCAGTTAAGTCAGGTTCTTGTTAGTTCACCATGTCAGGAGGAGGAACAGAGTGAGGATGTGGAAGAGGAGGTGGTGGACAACGAAATAGCTGACCCAACCTGGAAAGGTGGCAAGTCGAGCGAGGACAACAGTACAGAGGGCGAGGGATCGGTAGCAGTGCAACAGGCTGGAAGAAGCAGTGGGGTGGAAAAAGGGAGAAAACAAGGCCACGCCAACTACGCCCCCACTGTTCCCTGGAGCAGCCCCTTGCGGCCAGCTCCCTTGCCAAGGGTTAGGTGTTCGGCAGTCTGGCGGTTTTTTGAGGAAAGTGCTGACGATAAACGAATTGTAATTTGTAACCTGTGCCGTACCAAGATGAGCAGGGGCGTAAATACCAGCAACCTGACCACCACCAGCATCATCCGACACATGTCAGCACAGCATTCTAAAAGGTGGGCTGAACGCCTGGGTCCACGATCTGTGTCTGCAGGTCACACCACTGCCTCCTCTTCCCCTCTGTTACCTGCCGTCCAAGAGGCAGGCCCAGATTCCTCCCGCCCTGCACCTGGACCTTTGTAGTAAACATCAGCCAGCATGTCCACTTCAATGTCCCAGCGCAGCGTTCAAATGTCCTTACTGCAGGCATTTGAACGCAAGTGCAAATACCCTGCCACCCACCCACAGGCCATAGCTCTAAACACGCAACTTTCCAAGTTGCTGGCCCTGGAAATGTTGCCGTTTAGGCTGGTGGACACCGAGGCCTTTCGCGGATGTCCCTTGTTACGCAGTCCCCAGCCGCCACTATTTTTCCCGGTGTGCCGTCCCTGCCTTACACCAGCATGTGTCCAGAAACATAACATGTCTATGCGCCCATTTCCGCAAGTCACTGACAGCTTCAGCCGGCTTGGCAACCCTGCAGCAGTGCTGGCGGTTGCCGGCTCACCGACTGCTGTGCAACCTGAGCACGCAATGGAATTCCACCTTACACATGTTGAGCAGGCTTTGTGAGCAGCAGAGAGCAGTAGTAGAATACCAGCTGCACCACGCTCGGCGCCTTTCTAGTCAGCTTCCGCTCTTCACAAGCGACGAGTGGGCATTGATGTCTGACCTCTGTGAGGTGTTACGCAACTTTGATGAATCTACACAGATGGTGAGCGGAATAATGCCATTATCAGCATAACCATCCCACTTCTGTGTCTGCTAAAAAACTCACTGCTCACAATAAAGGCCGATGCTCTGTGTGTGGAAGAGATTGAAATTTGGGAAGACCCTACACAGGGTGATAGCAAGAGCACCATCGATCCGCTACAAAGAGAACTTCCCATCTCTCATTCCTGTGGTGGAGAGGACAAGTAAAATGTTGCAATACCAGAAGGCCCTTGTCAAAAAATTGCTCCACAAATTTCTATTTGACAACGCTGGCGGCAGAGTACGTAGTTCCTTGGCCACCCGAGGAGGGGAGACAATGAGAACACACAGCAGTTCCAACAAATGCAAGGTGACACTCTCCAAGGCCTGGGACAGTTTTATGACACCCCGCCAGCACCCACACCCTGATGAGGAGCCTAATGTGACAAGGAGGGAAAAGTTTTGGAAGATGGTAAAGGAGTACGTAGCTGACCGTGTCAACGTCTTCAGCTATCACTCTGTGCCATATAATTTTTGGGTGTCTAAGCTGGACACGTGGCACGAACTGGCGCTCTACGCCTTGGAGGTGCTGGCCTGCCCTGCCGCCAGCGTTTTGTCTGAGCGGGTATTTAGTGCCGCTGGGGGCATAATTACTCATAAGCACATCTGCCTGTCAACTGACAATGCTGGCAGGTTGACGCTTATCAAAATGAACAAGGCCTGGATTGCCCCTTACTTCTGTACTCCACCAGAGGAAAGTGGCTTAACATGAAGGAAACTTAAATCAGGCTTTTAGGGTGTATTGAATACACTATATTATCATGCACCCCTTCCTCTTCTCGTTTCTTCATCCTCATCCTCCATCATATAAAACAGTTTTTAGGCTGCCCTTGAAGTCCACCAGCTGGGCCTGCACCCGAATTTGTTAGCCACTCAGCTCACCAGCTGGGCCTGCAACATAATTTTTGGGCCTGTCAGCTCATCAGCAGGCACTCAACCATAATGTCAGCTTGGCATTAGCGTGTCACACTTAAATGTTTTTAATGGTCTGTTCTTCTGCAGAATGTCACATCAAGAATATCTATGTTTCCTAACAATATTTCCTATAAAATCTATGTCATCTTGGGTTTTTTGGGGGTATTTTTGTCATTCCGTAAAAGTGGCGTCATAGTCGGCCATCATCATTAGAGATGAGCGAGCATACTCGTCCGAGCTTGGTGCTCGTTCGAGTATTAGGGTACTCGTAAGTGCTCGCTGCTCGGATGAGTATCTCATCATGCTCGAGGAAATGGCATCTCCCGCATTTTGAATTTTTGGAGCCTATAAACTCAGCCAATCACAAGCCAGGAGACTCTGCGGTACACCCAGCATCAGGGTGTACCTTACATGTCAATAGCAGGGGTTGGCTGGCCTGATCAGGTGACCCTGGAATATACTAGTGACTGCACGCGGTGCTCGGCTCAGAGGCTGTCTGGATGTCGTTAGGGACAGATCTCCTGCCTTTCAGGGAGAGTGTTAGGGCCTGGATTTAGTTCTCTGTTAGGCAGGAGTGATCTCAAAAGAACCCAACAGCCCTTCTAAGGGCTACAAGACATTTTTTTGTCTCCTGGCGGGGCTGGCTGGCACTAGTAGTGCAGCTATAGCCATATATAACAATTTTTTTTTATTGTTTTATCTCAATGATACAAATCCATTTCATACAGCAGTGTGGAACCATTCTGTGTGTCACAGTCCAGCTGTCCAGTCACCACAAACCACAATCCGTATTTTCTGTCCAGGTGACCCATTCTGTACGTCACGTAATTAAAAAAGGTCTTTTGCTCTCACTGATACAGCTACATTAGAAAAATCTCTGTGCGACATTTTTCTGGGTTGCAGTCAATATAGCCACAGTCAGCAGGGGCTCAGTTTGCTCTCTGATATATTCTGCATGTCACTTTAAATAAAACAAAACAAAAAAAAAGAAAATAGTTTTTTTGTTGTTTTATCTCAGTGATACAAATTCATTTCAGACAGCTGTGTGGAACCATTCTGTGTGTCACAGTTCAGCTGTCCAGTCACCACAAACCACAATCCGTATTTTCTGTCCAGGTGATCCATTCTGTACGTCACGTAATTAAAAAAGGTTTTTTGCTCTCACTGATACAGCTACATTAGAAAAATCTCTGTGCAACATTTGTCTGGGTTGCAGTCAATATAGCCACAGTCAGCAGGGGCTGAGTTTGCTCTCTGATATATTCTGCATGTCACGTTAAATAAAACAAAACAAAAAAAAAAGAAAATAGTTTTTTGTTGTTTTATCTCAGTGATACAAATCAATTTCATACAGCTGTGTGGAACCATTCTATGTGTCACAGTTCAGCTGTCCAGTCACCACAAAGCACAATCCGTATTTTCTGTCCAGGTGACCCATTCTGTACGTCACGTAATTAAAAAAGGTCTTTTGCTCTCACTGATACAGCTACATTAGAGTGCGACATTTTTCTGGGTTGCACTTAAGCAGAACAAGTCTGCCTAATCTAATAGTTTTGGTGTAATTGCTCCATACTGCACGGTATGTAATAAAATACGTAATTTTGCTCTAACTTATCCACCTATATATTAACTTGTTCAGATTGAACAAGTTTGTGGGTTTCAGTACAGCAGGTCCATTATTTTTTTTTTTTTATAATACACTTATATACAGAAAATGTTGAACCCCAGGGCTAAGGGTCGAGGACGAGGGCGTGGGCATTCAATTACTGCAGGGGGCAGAGGCCGTGGTCCTGGGCAGGGTGAGACAGTACCTGCTGATGAGGGAGCAGGGGAACGCCGCAGAGCTACACTCCCTAGCTTCATGTCTCAACTTACAGGGACACGTGGTAGAGGACTGTTGAAACCACAACAGTGCGAACAGCTGATGTCGTGGATTGCGGACAATGCTTCAAGTAATTTGTCCACCAGTCAGTCTTCCACGCAGTCCACCCACGTTACCCAAGGGAGCACTCCTCTGGCTCCTCCACCTCAACCTCCTTCCCCCCAGTCTGCCCCCTCCCAGGAAAATTTGGAATGCGATCCGGCATACTCTCAGGAACTGTTTTCTGGACCCTTCCCAGAGTCACAAACCACTTCTCAGGTTGCTGCTGACCTCGTTCCCGATGCCCAAGTTTTCCAACTGTCGCAGTCTGTGGGTGATGATGATGACATTGTTGACTTAGTGGAAAAAGTGTGTAAAGAGGTGTAGGACGATGAGAAGACACGGTTGTCAGACAGTGATGAAGTTGTTGTAAGGGCAGGAAGTCCGAGGGGGGAGCAGACTGAGGAATCGGAGGATGACGAGGTGACTGACCCAAGCTGGGTTGATAAGCCGAGTGAAGACAGTGCTTCTGAGGCGGAGGCGAGTGCTGCACCAGAACAGGTTGGAAGAGGCAGTGGTGAGGCCAGAGGGAGAAGCAGGGCCAGAGCTGGTGCATCAGCAGCAACTGTTTCACGTAGTGAAGCTCCCGTGGCGAGGCCTAGATGTTCGCAAGTCTGGAGGTTCTTTAAAGAAATTGAGGATGACAGACGGACTGTGGTGTGCAACCTGTGCCACACCAGGATCAGCAGGGGTGCCACCACTACTAGCCTAACCACCACCAGCATGCGCAGGCATATGAGTGCTAAACACCCCACTCAATGGAACCAAGGCCGTTCACCACCTCCTGCGGGTCACACCACTGCTCCTTCCCCAGCTGTCTTTACAGCAGATGCTGGAGCGCAAGAGGAAATACAGTTCCACCCACCCACATGCCCAAGCCCTCAACGTCCACATCTCCAAATTGCTGAGCCTGGAGATACTGCCCTATAGGCTGGTAGAGACCGAGGCCTTTCGCAACCTCATGGTGGTGGCTGCCCCTTGGTATTCGGTCCCCAGCCGCCACTATTTTTCCCGATGTGCCGTCCCATTCCTACACCAGCACATGTCACAGAACATCATCCGTGCCCTGACCAACGCTGTTTCTGAGAAGGTCCACCTAACCACGGACATGTGGACAAGTGCTGCCGGGCAGGGACACTATATATCACTGACGGCACATTGGATTAACTTGGTGGAGGCTGGGACCGAGTCTGACCCTGGGGCCGCTCATGTACTGCCAACACCGAGGATTGCGGGGCCTACCTCGGTCACGGTCTCTCAGACGTACTATGCCTCCTTCTCCGACCCCTCCTTTTCCTCCACCTCCTCCTCCAAATTACCATCCGTGGGCACGGCGCCTTCAGTCGGTAGCTCTAGGCGTAGCAGCAGTGCCGTGGGTAGGCGCCAGCAGGCGGTGCTCAAACTGCTGAGCTTAGGTGAAAAAAGACACACCGCCCAAGAGCTGTTTCAGGGCATCACGGCGCAGACCGATCTGTGGCTGGCACCGCTGAACCTCAAGCCAGGCATGGTTGTGTGTTACAACGGGTGTAACCTGGTGGCGGCTCTGCAACTCGGCAGACTGACACATGTGCCATGCCTGGCCCATGTGTTCAATCTCATAGTTCAGCGGTTCCTCAAGACATACCCCAATCTGTCTGATTTGCTCACCAAGGTGCGCCGCATCTGTGTGCATTTCCGCAAGTCGACCACAGATGCTGCCACTCTCAGGGCAGCGCAGCGCCGCCTACAACTGCCCGCTCACCGACTGTTGTGCGACGTGCCCACAAGATGGAATTCGACATTAAACATGTTATCCAGAGCTTACCAGCAGCGCAGAGCGATTGTAGACTGCCAGATGTCAACTTCCACCAGAACTGGTAGTCAGGTCACTCAGATTCCTCAAGTCTACAATGAGGAGTGGACGTGGATGTCTGATATCTGCCAGGTGTTGAGCAACTTTGATGAGTCAGCACAGATGGTCAGCGGCGATGCCGCCATTATCAGCCTCACCATCCCGCTGCTTTGCCTGTCGAAAAACTCACTGCTCAGCATGAAGTCGGAAGCTTTGCGCTTGTCACAAGAGACGGTGGAGGAAGATACGTCGCTTGACAGCCAGAGCACCCTCCGGTCTGTTTCTCAGCGCGTATCGGAGGAGGGGGATGAGGATGAGGAGGAAGAGGAAGAGGAGGAGAATGTCGGCGATAAAAAAGAGGGTACCAGTGCTCAGTCCTTCTTAACTCTTGAGCGTGTATGGGCTGAAGAGGAGGAGGAAATGGAGAGTCAGGCCAGTGAGGAGAGGGAATTCTTGCGTGTTTGGACTCTGGCACACAAGGCAGACTTCATGTTAGGCTGCCTATCCCGTGACTCTTTGCGTTGCGTGCAGTTTTTGAAAAACACCGATTACTGGGTGTTCACTCTCCTGGACCCAAGGTACTCTGCGAGTCAACCTCCAGCCCAGGACCTCGGCACAAGTGCCTCCCGCCAGAAAACCAGCCCTTCGCCTCCATGATCCTCCACACTGTCCACCAATGTGTCCCTGCGCAACATTCAGCTGTCATTACAGCAGACGTTGGAGCGCAAGCAGAAAAAAAGTTCAGCCCACCTACATGCACAAGCCCTCAACGTCCACATACAGGGCCATGCTAAATTTTTAATGTGCTCTATCTGCTACCGTCGTGTAGCTCGGTCACTCTGACCGAGTCTGACCCTGGGGCCGCTCATGTACTGCCCATTTGGAGGATTGCGGGGCCTACCTCGGTCACGGTTTCTCAGACTTACTATGCCTCTTCCTCCAACCCCTCCTCCTCCTCCTTCGAATTACCATCCGTGCTTCACCTCCTGCTACCACAGTCTAACTCGGTCACTCTGTTGTCACCGCCATGCTGCGTCAGGCTAAATTTTTGGGTGGCTCACCTGCTACCTCATCTAACTTGGTCACTTGTTGGTGTCACCGCCATGCTGTGTCAGGCTTATGCCTGCATCGTGTGGGTGGGGATAGGAGAGCAGTGCCAGCATGGGCATGAGTGATGGACCTTCGTTGCACCTAGTTGGGTGCTTCCCTAACATGTGATGGGCATGTGCCTCACCTTTCTTGGTCTGGGTGAGCACAATTGCCATGAGGGTAACCACCAGGTTGTTGCCTGAGAATTTGGGGTAATGGTGGGATTAGGCAGCCTCAGAGGCATCCATGCATGCTGCCCCTGCTGTTTCCTTTCCATTTCCGTGGTGTTTCCATCATTTTCTGAGGTTTCCAGGTTTTCACCCAGCCTTCCCTAGGCAGAGCCTTGGTCCCCTGCAAAAAATGCTCGAGTCTCCCATTGACTTAAATGGGGTTCGTTACTCGAAACAAGCACCCGAGCATCGGGAAAAGTTTGTCTCGAATAACGAGCACCCGAGCATTTTAGTGCTCGCTTATCTCTAATCATCTATAATAGCAGCGACTTCGGTGTCCAAGATGCATCTAGACATCCTCCCCATGCTGTTCCCTAACCATTTCTGTGGTGTTTCCACCATTTTCTGACGTTTCCCTATGGACCAGACACCCTTCCCTCATCCGAGCAGCGGGTTCCTGGTCTTCTCCTATTGACTTCTTGAGCACCACCACTTGAGCACCACCTAGTGTTTGGCCAGAGCATCTGAGCACCCGAACATCGGAGTGCTCAATCATCACTAGAAATAATGCAAAACAATATATTTGGCATAAAAGCAACACAGCTCATCGCCCTGAACACACCATCCCCACTGTCAAACATGGTGGTGGCAGAATCACGGTTTGGGCCTGCTTTTCATCAGCAGGGACAGGGAGGATGGTTTAAATTGATAGGAATATGGATGGAGCCAAATACAGGACCATTCTGGATGAAAACCTGTTGAAGTCTGCAAAAGACCTGAGACTAGGACGGAGATTTATCTTCCAGCAAGACAATGATCCCAAACATAAAGCAAAATCTACAATGGAATGGTTCAAAAATAAACGTATCCAGGTCTTAGAATGGCCAAGTCAAAGTCCAGACCTGAATCCAATTGAGAATATGTGGAAAGAGCTGAAAACTGGTGTTCACAAACGCTCTCCATCCAACCTCAAAGAGCTTGAGCTGTTTTGCATGGAAGAATGGGCAAGAATTTCAGTCTCTAGATGTTCAAAACTGATAGAGACATACCCCAAGTGACTTGCAGCTGTAATCGCAGCAAAAGGTGGCAAAACAAAGTATTAATGCAAGGGGGTTGAATAATTTTGCACGCCCCACTTTTCAGTTTTATTATTACAAAAAAAGTTTAAATGTTCCAATAAATTTCGTTCCACTTCACAATTGTGACCCACTTGTTGATTCTTCACCAAAATTTTAAAATGTTATATCTTTTTGTTTGAAGCCTGAAATGTGGCAAAAGGTTGAAAAGTTCCAGCGGGCCGAATACTTTTGCAAGGCACTGTATATTGACTCAAATTTTTGACTGTCATGAAGTACAATGTGTCATGAGAAAATCTCAGAATGGCCTGGATAAGTAAAAGCGTTTTAAAAGTTATTACCACATAAAGTGACACATGTCAGATATGCAAAAATGGGCCTTGGATTTAAGGTGAATAGTGGCTCAATACTGAAAGGGTTAAGGGGAAATCACTAATAGCCCTATATAACCCGGCAGTTACACACTGTTTTTTTTTATTTTTATTCAAGGATAAAGACTTCAGCAGTAAATCTAATGCTTTTTTATTTCATACTAAAAACAGGTATATGGTCTCCAGTCTATGCGTCACAAAACAGTTTTCTCTGGCCTGTGGTTTCTTCAGCGTGAGGAGCAGTGAGCACATTATACGTGGAAGAAATATGGTGAGCATGTCAGGAACTACTTTTTTTTTTTTTTAACTGTCCCCCATAACAGTAACATCCACAGCGCCCCCTCCTCTTAACTGTGACCTCTACAGCACTCTGACAAATTAATAGTGACCTTCACAACATCTGCCCCCATTAACAGTTACCTGTACAACACCCCACCCCACTACCATTGACCTCCACAGGGCCCACCCCCTTAACTGTGAGCTCAACATCTCTCCACCCCCTTATCTGTGACCTCCACAGCACCTCGTCCCTCAACTGTGACCTCCACAGTGCCCCTCTGTCCCTCAACCATGACCTCCACAGCTCCCTGTCCCCTCAACAGTGACCTCCACAGCACCCCACTCCTCAACAGTGACCTCCACAGCGCCTGGCCCTGTAGCAATTATCTCCACAGTGCCCCATCTCTTAACAGCAACCTAAGAAAAATGGTTGAGTTTTTATAGTAACCTGGTGTAAAACTGTCTGTATGTCAGTGAGGCGTAGACTGAAGGACCTTCAAGCTTCTTTTGACTAATATTGGTCATGTGACAATATGTATGTCTGTTAGGATATTAGTAAAGGAACTGCAAGCTTCTATTGGCTAATACGAGTCATGTGATGGTGTCATATTTGCATTTTTTTTAGAATATCTCAAGAACCAGAGCGGAGATATTTTTGAAAACTTTCCCAGACTTCCAATGTACCTACGGATGCAGTAGAGTTAACACACATGCTTTCTGAGACATGTTATCTGCATTAAAGAAGAATTCCCGCAAAATTTTTTATTCCATGTCCTGCTAGAAATGTACATGATGTAATCTGTAGTGAATGTCATTTTCTTACCAGTAGCTGAATTTTTGAGTTATATCAGCCTGAAGTTTCTTATCTGTGTCATGTGACTAGGAATTAGACTCACACAGAGACGTATGTGTGGACAGGAAGTCTAATTCTCTATGCATTCCTATGGAAGCCTCACTTTCAGTCTCGTAGGAATGAATAGAGCAGTGACTGGCTTGCTGTCCTGGGTCAGTTGGAGGTCAGGGAGTTGGTCACATGACCCAGCTACAATAAGAAGAGAGGGTATAACTGAGAAATGCAGTCTCTGATAAGAAGATTACATTCACTATAGATTATATCATGCACCTTTCTAACAGGTCAGAGAATAAAAGATTTTTCAGGAGTTCTTCTTTAAGCAAACACCTTCAATTGCTTTTCAATGGCTTTTGTTTCAAGATAACGCAATGAGTTAAGAAATTTGAGTTAAGAGTTTATGTGTTAACCCTGCTACATCTGTATGTGTCAAATCTGGTGTCTAACAATTTAGATGTTTGGATGCCTATAGAGAACAGATAGACATTGTTTTTTATGATATAGTTTATACATTTTGTTGTTTTTTTCTGAATTGCCTGTTCAATCTTTATGGAAAAACACCCTGAAATCTTGCAGTTTTCACACTTGCAAATGAGTCTCATGCTAGGTTGACGCCTGTCTGAGTAGAGATCACTTCTCAGCAGTCTGTTCATTATCATCACTGGTAAGTGGTAACATTATAATGGCAGGTACAAAATATATACAGATAACAACAGGCATTTGAAAAAGCTAAAATACTTTCCCTCCCAGCGCAGGGACTTCTGATTTCATATCATACTTAGATACAGATGTGTGACAGGTCTATACACTGTAGTTCTCAATGATATCAGATCTCAGTAGTTCAGGAAGACTTTGCTTCACAGGTGATCTTGACTTTAAGGAAATCTGCTTGTTGATTGTGTAACAGTTTTTACATGTAAGTCAATGTGAATCTCCAACTCAAAATAAGTCAACTTTTCAGAACAGTCTATAATTTTATCTTTCAACTTAAGAAGAGAATGATCAGAAATGTTTATTTTCAGTCTAATCATAGGTATTACAAAGGTTCTATAAGTTTGTTTACCACCAGGGTACTGAAGTCACTTGTAACTTTTTAGCAACTTTTTTCAAAAAGTCACAATGATAAATCTGGCTAAAAATGTAGCTCACCCCATAAAACATCTGCAAATTGCCAGACATAGTGCAATCCACTCTAAAAATGGTGGAAATGTGCTACAAAGTTGGCATGCAAGCCTACTCCACTGACATAACCTGCACAGTCACACCACTATTCTTCCGCAGTACACTAGATACATTGAGGGACATTAATCAAGACTAGTATACCAGTATGCCAGTCTTCTTGTTGCTGCACTGGGAAGGGACTGGTGTAGACTTCAGATAATGGCTAATTTAACCTCTCTTCTGCCATATTGGCTTTTTCTGATTATCCTAGTATTGTCAGCATGGCCTGGATTAATCCTTTGCCTGCCGTTTTGGCTCTCTCACTCTTTGCATCCTGGTCATTCCGGGTGGTCTGCTTCTGGACAATTCACACCAGTTTTCTATTACCTTACTCAGCAGAAGTAACCTTGGTCCCTAGCAGCCACGTCTAGCCAGCCTCACAGCAGGCTCTAGTGAAGAGCCTAGGTTCCTTCCACCCACAGTGGTTGAGAAAGACTGGTAGCAGTTTTTGGATTTTCCAGTTGTGGATCTAAACAGTGATCACAGGATTTCCTTACACATTAATGTCATAGACAGCGTGTCTAGATAGCGTATGCACCAAATACTGTATATCACAGTGAATCAGGTTGGATGACACATTTGGTGTATATCTAGACACTTTTGTCTAGCTTTATACCAATGACTGTTTGGCTTAGTTTGTGTCAGAATTTTATGCCAAAATTGTGGTGCAGTTGTTGTACAAATATTGTATCTTCGAGTTTCCCCTTTTATGCTAAGCCACAACCCTTTTCTGTGGAGCCATGTCCCTTTTTGTCCTAACCACAGAGGATTTCTCTAAAACTAGATGTACCAAATTGTGCTTGATTGCAATAATTATAGCTAGAGATGAGGGAATCAAAGTCAAATTAATTGACTTTGATACAAATTTCAGGAAAAATTCTAACTGCAATGAAGCTGAATTTTCCTCAAGTTTCAAATGTTCCTGAAATTGATGTTAAAAAAATGAACAAAAAAAAAAACTCATCCATTTTCTCACAGAGACACTGTCGTGACCATCTCAATTGAAGAAAACATGCAAAATCTTGCGCAGGGCGACATGTGACATCACTGCACCCATCAGGATGGTCATGACTGCCTCTTCATGAGAGAATGGATGAGGTGAGTCTGTATTTTATTACCCGGATTAACCCCTGAAAGACCTCAATTTTAATGTCAGATGCTGCAATCGGAGATAAACACGGCATCTGAGGGGTTCAATGACGGGGGTGACATGATTGCCATTCCCCGCCATTGCGCCTGCTGCATACAATGGAATGTGAGTCGTGATGATGTAATTCACAAAAAAATCAAATTTCTTTGTAAAATTCGGTGAAGCAGCTGAATCGAATTTTTGATAACTAAGTTCATCACTAATTATAGCTATTACTGCTGCTGTTATTTTTGTTTGTTTTATACCTGGTATTACATGATCATGATATATGTAAGCTTCTTGTCAAATGCACATTACATGGAAAGTGCTTGCAGAAAATTAAGCCACCTGGAAAAATGGTTGAGCGTGAAAAAAACTTGCAAAAACTGATGACCAGACAGAACTGCAAAATGACGTGTGTGCACTTGTAACACCACTGTTCTTCAAAAAGGAGCCTGTCACTTTTTATACATGTGCCACAGTATGTTTTATCACTCTTGAAGCATTGTAACTACTGTAGGTGTCGAGGAAGCTAGCACTCTAACATTTAAAATTCTATTTTGTACATTTTTAAATTATTCAATTAATTAAAAATCATACGTCATGTGATGGGGACTTGTTTACAGGCATATTTTCTTTACATAATAAACTTTATTATGGTTTAGTGAATACCCTTTAAATGAATGTTTTCATACCTGCTATGCCTAAACTGATTGAAAAAAAAATACGGTAGACAGAAATGACTCGTTTTGTATAGATAATGACTTAGCCAAAAAGTAGCTTTTCTTTTATGTATTTTTCCCCAATGCAAATTGCTACTTTAATGTATTCCTGTCATTTTCAACTACACAAGTTATATCCACCATAGTCTATTTACATGCTGAGCTGTGAGCTGAGGGTTTGAGAAGCTATTTATTAATGTAAACAGCTTGTAACTGCATGCTACCAAATGTTCTGTGTTGCATTGTTATCACTTTACATCTAAAAGAACAGACATTTTAATATTATTTGCATAAAGTATCCGAGTACACTCCAGATATAGAGCACTTGCTGGGCTAGAACAAATTTATACTTTCTGTCCTTTTACTTCTTACGTGCAAGATAATCATATTTTAAAATGTTTAAAATTGCACTGTACATAAACAGGATATCATTACAATTTTTATGTTTTAGCAGTGGATATTAAGGAAATAATAGTGGAAAGAGCAATCCATTATTTAATAGTATTATTAAGCCTCTCAATATTTTACGTAAAATGGGTCTTCCAAGATTAGAAACGAACGATTGCTTTCTGCTAGAAACAGTGCCACATTTGTTCATGGTTGTGTCTGACACTGCAGCTCCATTAAAGTGAGCCCAAAAAACGGTGCTTGTAACTGTCAAGATTTGCTGGGAATTGTGGTTTTGAAACAGCAGGAGAGCCATGCGTTGGAAAGAGTGGAGCAGATTTAGTAACCCAGTCTAATAGTAAGTAAAATAGTAAGTTTGCTCCACAACCCCAGCAAATCTGATCCAGAGGAGCAAATCTGTTTATTGTTTTAAAAATGCAGTTGTTTTTTTTGATCAGCACACCGTTTTGTACTGCAGACATACTGTGTATATTAATAGAAGGAGATGAGAATAGTGGGGCTTCGTTGCCCAAGTTTTGCAGGGTTGATAGGGCATCTTTGTTTTTATGATCTAGTGCCCACCGTGATAGATCACTCGCGGCTAATTTAGCAGTATAGCTGAATCTAATAGCTACTGTCATTTGGACATTATCATCATAATAACCTCACAGTATATGGACTCAATGATCTGTTATTAAGTGAGTGAGATCTCACAGTTATAAAAGATATTGTTGCTGATCAAATGGCAACATTATATACTCTCCACTTATAGACAACAGAAGGATTACTACTGGCTTATTAGTTCTAATGTCATTAGTGGAGCCTACAGATTGTGAGATTTATAAGAAAGAAAAGGAAAAACAAAAACTTTATATATCCCACAAGTGTGGCGATAACACTAGATGCTTGGAAGTCCATTTAACACAGATATGTGATTATAAAAAAATACAGATCTGCAAAACTGTGGTTTTAATAAAATATTTGAGGAATGGGTTATATTTATCTTTATTTATAACACTAAATAATGATTTAATGATAGGTCAAACACAGGGTTTCTGTGGCCTTTGGACAATTCTTGTGTTGTATATATTTTCTACGCCTAAAACAGGCATAGAAATCAATGAATGAGATGGGCCTGCTGGCCCGTCCTCTTTCCCGTTCGCACCACGCCCACAATTTTAGGCCTGACGTGAGTGGGCCTAAGGCTCCTTTCAGACGAGCGTATTTGCAATGCTTATATAGTCCAGATTTAATGTACCGGAATCCGCTGTTAATGTTAATGAATGTAGCTATTCACATGAGCGTATAATTTCCGTCAGTATTTGAAATTCGCAACATGTCAGTGTTTTGTGCGGATTTGTTTCCAAATACACACATTACATGTGTGCAGTGCATAAATGTGGGAGGGAAGGAAGGAAGGAATATGCATGTAAATCCTGAAGCAATCCTAATGACAATACTGAAGCAATCCAAATGACGATATGATCAGGATCCTGCAGCAGAATACTGAAGGATTTCAACACGCTCCTCTGAAAGCGGACAAAGTCACAGATAGAAGCAAAACTAACCATCTGTGCCTGAAATATGCCTAATTTAGGTATATTTCAGAATAGTAAATGACCCCCTTAGATCGTCAGCTCCATTGGGGAACAGCAAAAAATGATAATGACTGTAGAAAGCTGCAGAATATGTCAGCACTATATAAGTGAATAAAATAAATCAATTGATGGTGGAGTCAATGACCAGACCTGCTTGGTTGCAAGACTCTGTCTGAACAGATGGTGAGAGTTGTAGTACAGATAGCAGCAATAGGCACAGTTCTGAGGTATATTTCAGAGTAGGTGTCTCCAAATAGTTGCACATGGGCAGTAAGAATGACTGTAGTAGTAGTAGTAGTACTACCTTCGTTTCCCTCTCTAGATACACTTTGCAATCTTCCCAAAAACCAATGGCATTCAATTCTGTTTTCATTAACACTTTCTGCAATGCCCAGTCTACGGAGTGTAGAACTTTTGTCTGGAAAGCCAGTCCATCTCAAAAGTGATATCATATCAGATCAAATATCAGATCAACGAGGGTCCGATACTCAGCAGCCCCGCCAATCAGCTGGATGAAGAGAAGGCCTAACACCATGCTACTGCAGCCTTCCTTTCATAGTTTACATGCTTGCCATCAACATCGCAACGTTGAGCAGCTGTAATTACAAGAAGCAGTTCCTTTCACTTCAATTGGATCTGCTCGTTTCTATACACTTGAATAGGAATGAGCTGTTCAATAGAAGTGAATGTCATAGCTTTACACATCACATTACACCTGCTCACCACTGTGATGTTGACAGCAAGCAGATCAACAATGAAGGGAAGGCTGTGCTGGCACGGCACACGGCCTTCTCTTCAACCAGCTGATCCTCCGCAATCTGATATTGATGATCTATCCTGAGCATAGGTCATCAATAAAAAAAATCTCAGAAAACCCCTTTAACTCTTTTAGAATAAAATTAACTGTTTTCGGTGATCCTCTACAATATTAACCCGTTACAGTGGTCCACTGGGTCACTGCATAACTAATGCTAAGGTGCTGTTGTGCACTCAAACATCATTTAAGGGATACCTTTGGTATATTTATGTGCATTTCTGATCACAAGGAAATCAATTTTATACCATATGCAAATGAGGCATAAAGTGCCCAGCATAATGTTTCCATTCGTTCAAAGAGCACATCTCTGCCTCTCTAAACAGCCCAAGTCCACCTCTTCTCCTGCTCCCAGTACCTCCGCCGTGCACTCCTAATTCCATGCAATATTACTGATGCCCTCTCACTCTGACTGGCAGTCTGCCTGGACCTGCACGCCAGACTACATATTGCGGCATCTGCCTCATTGTATGTACTGCATATACATGGCTTCATCACTTCACTTCAAGACAGCCACCAAGATGGCTGTCTTCCAATCCCTTAGTGATGAAGCCAATGACACATCACATGTGCAGTACATATATTAAAGCTGATACCAGCAGTATGACTATGACAGATCGAGGGAGACTGCCAGTTTGTGCCTGCTTTTAAAGATTGGGAAAGCCCTGCTGGTCACTTAGTGCTCTCATTTTCATATGGTACAAACTTAATATTCTTGCAATCAGTTATGCACATAAAGATACCAAAGGTATGTCTTAATTAACAATGTTTTAGTGAACAACAGCAACTTAGCATTAGTTATTTAGTGAAATATTGGTGACATATTCCCATTATGGCTTTTTTTTCTCTGCTTCTGAATGTTCTAAGAATCCAAGTCCATGACATTTCAAGTAGCTCCAGAATCAATTAGTACTTTAAAGTCTGTCACCCTTCTTAATGGGTCAGCCACCACTGAGCACAGTGAGAATATCAGGTCTCAATTTGATGTATATTTGCAGCCATAAAGTTTACTTTGACATTCTACTGTTGTGCAATCACCTTGTTTTTACTTTGATTTTGCATTTTTTTTGCATACAGCAAAAATGTCTATCCATATTTTATTCTGTACTGCCAGCGCAGTCCTAATGCCACATTTATTGCAGTTTGCAGAGGTAGGTCTCTTAAGAAAATATAATTTTTAATCCTGGTATTCCAGTTATAATAGGTAAGTTTGGAGATTAGCTGATGTTGATTTTTGTATTTCAATATGCAAAGCCTGTAGCTCAGACAGAGACGTGTCAGACTAGTTTCTCTCAGTAATCTCCTTCTAAGGTGCCATGTGATGCATTATTTAATAACCTGATCTCTGATTATTACCTCTGTTACAGTGCAAAAATCACAACAGACACAACCTGGTCACATACTGTAACTGTCAATGGCTTCCCCCACTTCTTGTATTGTCAAAACATATATTTTTTATATGCAATGTTGGTTCACTATACTCCATCTGTTTATGACTATTTGTCCTTGCTTAATTCCCAAGGTAGGTCAAAACTGACACTTTCAGTGTATTTCTGAGTAAATTATAGTCAAGATTGATATGTCACATGACTCCTATTGGAAAAATCTGAGCTTAATTCTATATGGCAGATTTCAAAATGGCAGCAAAACATTTCTTCCACCAAATAATGCAGCCTCCCTTTCAATTAAAGGGGTTTTCCGGGCTTTTAATATTGATGATCTATCCTCAGGATAGTTCATCAATATCAAATCAGCGGGGGTCTGGCACCCAAC
This sequence comes from Rhinella marina, assembly GCA_900303285.1. Lineage (NCBI taxonomy): Eukaryota > Metazoa > Chordata > Amphibia > Anura > Bufonidae > Rhinella > Rhinella marina. The sequence goes on along the minus strand of ONZH01028198.1, from coordinate 24,416 downwards.
ACCATCAGGTGTTTGAAGAGAAGATATGCACCATGCATGCATGCTGTATCTTGTCTCTCTCGCTTGCCATAGACATAACAGCAGCGATCAGGAAGAGAGACAGGAGACGACACGCGAGCATGGCACATGCCTTCTCTTCATACAGCTGATCGGCTGGGGTGCCAGGTGTGGGACCTCCGCCACCTGAGGATAGGTCATCAATATTAAAATCCTGGAAAACCCCTTTAATACTATCACATATTGGAAGTCAATTTAATTTTTTTTTACAGGTAGTGTAACACCAGTAAAAATGGTGAGTCCAGACTTTTTCCTCAGCCTATATTATTAGGCTGATCATGTTTAGGTTTCTAACATAGTTGACAAGATTATATTTAAGTGCCCAACCTGTTTTACCTAAAGGCCCTTTTACACGGAAAGATAAATCGTATTAGCGATCGTATATTAACGAACGATGAACGATCGAACGATGCAATGTAAATACCGTTTACATTGAAAGAGAAGTCGTTCACAATCTTCGTACTTTCGGTCGTTTTATAATCGTTATTACGATCGTTCCTTGCTTTTACATTAACCGATGTATTGCTTACAGGGGAGGGGAAAGGTGTGAGTGAATTAAAAAGTGAAAAGAAGTAGGTGTTTACAGGTGTTCAATTACCACCCATGAACCGCCCTCATAACCTCCTACTGTACAAAAATACAAGATTTCGCCAATGATGGCACAGCACAATGGCGGATGAAGTTGCGAGCGCAATAGCGAGCAGAATGGAGGACGAAATACGAACGCAACAACGAGCAGATCTTCGCGCCGAAATAAAACCAGGTTTGAAATTCAAACTATTCATACGCGAGAAGAAGACACGTATTTCCGGTCGCTACGTGAGCCAATGGAATTTTAATGGGACGTGCCGAACTATTGGACTAATTAGAATGAATAACGCCTATATAAACAATTGACTCCTCCCATTACCATCTGCCAACGACTAAACGATTTTAGTTTAAACTGGAAGATTTTCGAACGATTAACGATTAATTTATTGGCAGGACAAAAGATGCGATCAACGAGAAGCGAACGAAATCTCGTTCGTCGTTAACCCTTTGGCGCATTTGGACGTAACTGTACGTCCAAAGTGCAAGTAAGTTGCTGCATTTGGACGCACAGTTACGTCCAAACTGCTTACCGGGACTGTGACACTATAAAGTGTCACAGCCCCGGAGTCTCCGCTCTCCCGGAGAGCAGAGACGTCGGGGAAGCCGGCAAGGGACCAATCAGAGTGGTCCCTTGCCAGCAAGCGCTCCGATTGGTTAGTCTCTGCAGACTAACCAATCGGAGCGCTTCAGTATTAAAATGCAGGTTTCAGGCTGCGATCTCCACTCTGGAGAGAGATCGCAGCCTGAAACCAGGTAAGTCCTCTGTGCCCCCACATAGCCCCCTTCTTGTAGTGCCCCCCCTTGTAGTGCCCCCTCCTTGTAGTGCCCCCCTGGTGCCTCCGTTGCCCCCCCTCCTGCTTTGTATTGTATGATGGCAGCGGCTCAGGATCGGAGCCGCTGCCATCAGCAGAGAGTGTGAGCTGTAATTACAGCTCACACTCTGCTGCTAACAGCTGAAATCGGTGCTGGCACCGATTTCAGCTGTTTAACCCCATAGATGCTGCGGTCAGTAGCCGCCCGCAGCATCCATGGGGTTAAGAGGGAGGGAGCTCCCTCTCTATACCATCGGGCCGCCGCTGCTGCAATGGCAACGGCCCGATGGTTACCATGGCAACCAGACGCTTTACAAAAAGCGTCCTGGTTGCCATGTAGCTAAGGCTGATTAGACCCTCAGGGTCTGATCAGCCTTAGTGTAGCACTGATACAGTGCATTGCAATAGATGGCTATTGCAATGCACTGTATAGCCATCAAGCCCACTGGATCTTCAAGATCCAAATGGGTCTTGATAAAGTTTAAAAAAAATGTAAAAAGTAAAAAAGAAAAGTGTGAAAAGAAAGTAAAAAAAAGTGTAAAAAAGTAAAAAAAATAAAGTTTAAAAAAAGTTAAAAAAGCGCCCTTTTTCCCCAAATAAAGTAAAAAAAAAGAAAAAGTACACATATTAGGTATCGCCGCGTCCGTATCGACGGGCTCTATAAAAGCGTCACATGGTCCACCCCGCCAGCTGTACGCAAAAATTTTTTAAAAAAAAAAACTATACCAAAACAGCCATTTTCTGTCACCTTGCCACACAAAAAGTGTATTAGCAGGCGATCAAAAAGGCGTATTTACCCCAAAATGGTACCAATCAAACCGTCATCTCGTCCCGCAAAAAATGAGCCCCTACCTGAGACAATCGCCCAAAAAATAAAAAAACTACAGCGCTCTGACTATGGAGATACTAAAACATGATTTTTTTTGTTTCAAAAATGATATTATTGTGTAAAACTTAAATAAATAAAAATAAGTATACATGTTAGGTATCGACACGTCCGTAACAACCTGCTCTACAAAAATATCACATGATCTCTCCCCTTAGGTGAACACCGTAAAAAATAAAAAATAAAAACTGTCTAAAAAAAGCCATTTTTTGTCACATTTCTTCACAAAAAATGTAATACCAAGCGATCAAAAAAGCATATGCCCCAAAAAATAGTACTAATCTAACCGTCATCTCGTCCTGCAAAAAATGAGCCCCTACCTGAGACAATCGTCCAAAAAATAAAAAAACTACAGCTCTCTGACTATGGAGACATTAAAACATGATTTTTTTTGTGCTTCAAAAATATTGTGTAAAACTTAAATAAATAAAAAAAAGTATACATAATTGATATTGCCGCGTCCGTAACGACCTGCTCTATAAAAATATCACACGATATAACCTGTCAGATGAATGTTGTAAATAACAAAAAATAAAAACTATGCCAAAACTGCTAGTTTTTGTTACCTTGCCTCACAAAAAGTGTAATATAAAGGTACCAAAAATCGCATGTACCCTAGAATAGTACTAACAAAACTGCCAACTTATCCCGTAGTTTCCAAAATGGGGTCAGTTTTTTGGAGTTTCCTACTCTAGGGGTGCATCAAATCTGACATGGAAACTTAAACTTTTTCCAGTGAAATCTGCCCTGGCGTTCCTTTCCTTCTGCGCCGTGCCGTGTGCCTGTACAGCAGTTTACGATGACAAATGGGGCATTTCTGTAAACTACAGAATCAGGGTAATAATTATTGAGTTTTGTTTGGCAGTTAACCCTTGCTTTATTCTCGGACTAAAATGATTTAAATGGAAAATCTGCCAAAAAAGTGAAATTTGGAAATTTTGGCTACATTTTTCTTTAATTCTTGTGGAACACCTAAAGGGTTAATAACGTTTGTAAAATCAGTTTTGAATACCTTGAGGGGTGTAGTTTCTAAAATGGGGTCATTTTTGGGTGGTTTCTATGATGAAAGTCTCACAAAGTGACTTCAGACCTGAACTGGTCCTTAAAAAGTGGGTTTTGGAAATTTTGTGAAAAATGTCAAGATTTGCTTCTAAATTTCTAAGCCTTCTAACGTCCCAAAAAAATAAAATGTAATTTTCAAAATGATCCAAACCTGAAGAAGACACATAGGGAATGTAAAGTAATAACTATTTTTGGAAGTATTACTATGTATTTTAAAAGTACAGAAATTGACATTTGGAAATTTGGAAATTTTTCTAAATTTTTGGTAAATTTGGTATTTTTTTATAAATAAGAATGAAATATTTTGACTCAAATTTACCACTGTCATGAAGTACAATATGTGACGAGAAAACAATCTCAGAATGGCCCGGATAAGTAAAAGCGTTCTAAAGTTATCACCACATAAAGTGAGACATGTCAGATTTGAAAAATGGGGCTCCTGCATTTGGTCCAAACTGGCTGTCGGTTGAAGGGGTTAAATCGTTAACCGTGTTTATACACAACAATAATCGTGCAAATTCGAACGTTTTAACGATTATTTGAACGATAATCGGCTCGTGTAAAAGGGCCTTAAGACTGTCCCATATTTACAGTTCACAAACTATTACAGAGATAAAAACAATGGATTGAAACCCTTATTAATCTGGGAAACTCTGAAAGCTGACTTACAGTAATTAGGTGTTTAAAATCAATTTTCTAGCCTCAGAAAGGACAATAATAGGTTACAAACTGGTAGGCAACTCTAATTGCTAAGCTGTTCCTTACTAAACAAACTTTTTTTTTTTAATTTGGCAACAAGTCCAGTAAATTGCTAGTCTATATTTTCAAACAAACTACCCCCAAGTGTTACAAATTAAAGGATTTATGGATTCCTTTGTACATGTAGCTTTTTATAAGGCTTTTCCTTGACTTGTAAAAAAGCATCATGAATTTCATATTTTTTACAGGGAATTTTTAATGTTTTTTTTTTTATCTGAAGTCCTATAGAGAGCCTATGGGAAAGTGCCTGAAATAATGCTACATCCAGAACATGTTGCAGTCTGAAAAAAGCCATAGGTCACAAAAACAAGTTTCAAGAAAAATGGAACAAACAAAAACATATTTTTGAAATGCAGTTTGTATTTCACTAATAGAAAATTATCTGTCCAAGAATTATTTTAAAAAGTTGCAAAAATATTGTATTTTTCCTTAAAACACTGTGAAACTATAGTAATAGTCACATTGACATTTATCATAAAGTTCTTAATCTATGCTTCTTTTTTTCATGAGCAGCTGTACATGCCTCATGTTCATTTTTACCCTAAATGTTTAGAAGGGCACCTGATGGATTTATCTAATAGTTGTTTCTAGTACAAAAGATACAAATAAAGACAAATCCCTTGACCCTGGTAGCATATCACTTGATGAATACCAAAGATAAAGTAATCAAGTAACATCTACTAATATTGGTTTTACACCAAGCTGCCCATTCCCAAGGTACAGTATCTTGCCATCCTCGATTAAAGGGGTTGTGTCACAAAATATATTCTATATTTTTCAAACCAGCTCCTGGCTCTGAATACTTTTGTAAATGGATATAATTAAAAATATATTATAGAGTGAGTTATTGCATAAAATGTATCTGTATACACCTGCCATTTGTTCTTTTCCTTATTTTTTGCCTGTCTCATTGAACTGGTCAAATGTGCTCAGTTTAAATTTTCAACTGCCTGCCACCAACCATATGTTCTGTTAGAAGCTGTGGCAGTTATAGGGAGAGCACTGCAGCAGAAATGACACATCTCTGAGAAAAGACATACCCCTAAGCTGCCAGGCTGAAGATAATCTAGCAGGATAATTGGATCAGTGAATGTGCAGACCTCTGGATCTATGTTCAGTACAGGACTGGTTCTAGCTTTGTTAGAAAGTCATTGCCATGTACTATATGATGTCTCATTTTAATTTTTTATATCAGTCATGAAATATTCCCTTAAATAAGGCAACTCTAGAATTTTTTTTCTATTTAAAACAGGTAAATCACCTGAAAATTATGGCTCATATAAGCTTATCAGATTTTTTTTTACCACCCAGATCAATATACTTTAAACCAAGAAAAACTACATTGCATAATAGATGAAGTAATTGGTAAGGTGGGATGTCGCTGTTTAGAGGGTGGGATGCTGTGTAGGTCATTGTTAAGAGGGTAGGGATCTGTGAAGGTCACTGGTAAGGGGGAAGGTCACTGTTAAGAGGGAGGGATGGTGTGTGTAGGAAGGTGTGTGTATCTCACCCATTGTTCAGTTTAGCTGAGTGAGATAGCTGAAATCCAGAAATGGTGCTTCTTCAGCACGGCATAGATTGCTGGAGATTTTGTATAAAGTGACATGGGCTGGATTTCTTAGACTTGGAGACAGGTTGGTAATGGGAGTCTTCCAGTCCACACCCTTCCACTACAGGTATTGTGTTTAGCTGAGGAAATTGTAGGTGAGGCCTGCTATGGTAATCACAGAGGGATAACACGTCCCTCTGTGTATGAGAGTTAGAGGGCTCCAGAGAACAGACCTGGAGAGGGCCCGTGTGGTCCCAGCCAGGGAGGGCTGGGGGGCCACAAGGCCCAGGAAGCCTATGAGAGAATGAATTTGGAAAGGAGCCTGTGGGGGCTTTGTGTGGTCTCAGCCAGGACGGCTGAGGGGCCACCAGGCTTTATAAAGCCTGGAGTTTGGGGGCCCCAGCGACGCCTATGGATAGAGGATCGCAAGGTCAGAGTCAGGAGGACTACTGGACCATCTTCCCCCAAAAGGTGCTGGTGAGGTTACAGCCAGGAGGCTGCTGGACCGTACGGCTGAGGAAGCAGCATCTAATACCGTGTGCGAATAGCGCTCTCTAGGTGAGATAGAGACATCATGTGTATTAGGTCGAGCCCATGTGTTTATTTGCATGTTTTCAAGTGAGTTGGTGCCAAAGAATGAAAATAAAGCACCATTTGGACATTGAAACCCCCTGTGTATCGGAAGATTTGTAATTGCGACCCCCTGAGAGAGAGTAATCCCTTACACAAGGTGCTGAAGAAGTCATTGTTAAGGGTATGCATACTGTAGAGGTCACAATTAAGGGATTGGGATGCTGTTGAGGTCAATGTTAACGGGGTATGGTGCTGTGAAGGTAATTGTTAAGGGGTAGGATTCTGTGGAGGTCACTTCTAAGGGGACAGGATGCTGTGGAGGTCACTGCTAAGGGGACAGGATGCTGTGGAGGTCACTGCTAAGAGGGAAGGGCACTATGAAGGTCACAGATAAGGGGATCTGGTGCTGTGAAGGTCACTGATAAGGAGGCAGGGTGCTGTGGATTCACACTTAAGGGGGTGAGATACTTTGGAGGTCAATGTTAAGGGAACAGGGCACTGTGGAGGTCTCTGTTAAGGGACGGAGCACTGTGGAGGTCACTGCTAAGGGGGAAGTTACTGTTAAAGAGAAGGGTGCTGTGGAGTTTACTGTTAAGGGGGCAGGGTGCTGTGTAGGTCACTAACTACGTAGGGGGTGGGGTGCTTTGAAAGTCACTGTTAAGGGGTGGGGTCCTATGGAGTTAACTGTTAAAGGGATGGGGTGCTATGGAGGGTACTGTTAAGGAGGGCGAGGCACTGTGGAGATCACTGTTATGGGGGACAGTTAATAATATAAACAGTGTGTAACTGTAACTGCCAGGGTATATAGGGCTACTAGTGATTTCCTCATTTCCCCATGATTATGTTTATTGTCCCAGTAATGTCACATCACATATACTTTGACATCACTGTATTTATTTCCCCATAAACTGTGAAATACTGTTAGTATTACAAATTATACAAATTCTTTCTATGCATTGACTTCTTTGTATGTGACATCGCTGTGCACATTAGCCCACTATTATGACATTCAAATGGTAATATTAATCAGTTACAGTAACGTAGCATGTCTCTATTTAATCAAGGGGTGTGTCTCATTGTCCCATGATGTACGCAGTTAACAACAGGAGTAGAGATGAGCGAATCTATTCGACACTTCGTATATTCATTACGAAACCTCCTCATTTCCTACTCCAAAGCGAATCTGGAATTTTTTCAGATTCGCTTTGTACGAATGTTAAATGTTATTAAAATTTTGTACGCTAACGCTACGTACACATTCTTCTCGCCCCCGGCCCCCTAAAACGGGAAAATGACGATACGCCCTCTTAAGAGCGGGAAAGTGAAGATACGCACCCCTCAGAAGCGGAAAAAAACAGCCTGGCCCACCGGAAACTTTCTGTTTGCAAGTATAAGAAGTGAAGACTCCTCCCTCATTATTCCGCCCTCCTCTCCAGTTCAAGCCAGCGGTGAACAAGACAGCATGGCTCACCAACTACGTCCAAAGTGGGGAGAGATGGTGTGGGGTAGCAACCCCAAACCACCGGAGAAGCCAGAAAAGATCACAGTGGCACAAGTGACCCCGAAAATCGCACGGGCACCAGAGGTGTCCGCCGTGCCGTCTAGTGCGGCAGAGGTGGCTGGAGTGTCCACTCTGACGACCAGGAGGAGAACACCTTCCATGCGGCAGAATCCCATTGTGCCTGCATCAGTGACAGCCCACGCCCAGACCCTATGGGACTATAAGAAAGCAGTGGAGGACTGGGTCATCCAAGTGCTTGATCATCCGAGGCCCAGAGACCCTACGATGGAAAGGCTCAAAGGAACCATCATCTGGTTTTCGGTGGAGAGAGGCAGGGGCTTCCTCGCAGACGAGGATGGGGAGGAGTACTTTCTGTGCTGTAGGTCTGTTAAATGGCCTTACCTACCCGAAGCCCGTCACAGCCTATACGTGGGGGATCAGGTCGAATATACCCCCATGGCATCCCTGAAAGGCCCCTTTGCTGCAGGAGTAACGTTATTGTCCAAGCCTCTGGTCTCTGCATCACGAGCAGACGTTTGGCCGGACAAACCAGCAGCCGCAGGATGCGTGCGCTGCCTACAAGAGACAGAAGATGGCACCCTCTGTTTCCGAGAGAAACCACAGCCACAGACGGAGCCTCTGATCCCTGGATTGCCACCACCACAGTCCTTTCACCTGGGTAAGCTGACTACCTCATCTTTCACTTTCCAGCCTACGGTGATCCAGTATCAGCTACCGTGGAAAATGGCATCAGCAGAAGCCCGGGGAGCTGGCGGTTCTTCCTTGGGTGCAGCCTTGCCTCAACCGCTGCAGCCAGAAATCCTTACCTCTGCTGTCCCGGCAGCAGGATCTGGAAAGGTGAAGTCTCAAGTGGCAGCAGTGCCACTCGCCAGTGTGACCAGTACCACCAGGTCAAATGCCAGTCTGGCCTACAGGAGGCAGGAGCGTCCTCTTATGTCGTTTAACAGCAGTAGCAGCCAGGAGGACTTCGGGTCCCTCATCTGAGGAACCCTTCTACAATTGGCTGTCTCTGTCTGGCTGACTTAAAGGACACCTCATGGTCTGGACCTATGGGAGCCACAACATGGACTGCACCTGACGGGTGAGAGCTAGTTGGTACGTTTTTAATTTATCTTATTTTTATTGCCCCCTGTTTGACTCTCACCCAGATGGCCATTGCTTGTCAGGACTCCTTCCATTCTGCAGAAAATTCTAAGTTGCCAAGCATGCCTATTTTCCTTTTCCCCCTTTCTCAGGTTATTTGGGAGCCCCCTTTGCAAAAAGTGTTCTCTATTTGCTGCTATTTTATATTATCCATGTGGATTACGCATTACCTGTTTGGATTACAAAATTACCTCATGTGAATTACAATTGAATTTTGGACCCTGTGTTCTAGTGTTTTATGCTAAGCAGCCAAGAAATGAGACTCAAAAGTATATCTGAGCCTATTATGCTTGCAAATGTGAAATTGATTGCACTAAAATGTTTGCATAATTATGTATTTGCAGTATTTTAGCAATAATGCTTTTTATAGGTTCAGCAATGTTCAAGCACTTTAGCCCATTGTGTGTATTCTTTTTCAGGTACTGCAATGTGTCCTATTATGCACTTATTGTATGGTGTTTTTGGTAAATTATGCACTTAGCCGGATGGCTAGCAGTGAGCACCTTACTTTTCTAGCTCATATGGACTGCCTCTGAGGACTGTACACCGCGGCCTAGCGTTGTGCGTGCGTATGACGCAATCGCGAGACAATAGTACGCTAAGGATTTGTACGCACTTTGTACGCTAATGCTTACGTATTCAGAGTTCAGTAGCATACTTTTGTACCGCCTCCCGTCATTGAACCCCTCAGATGCTGTGTTTGTCATTGATCATGGCATATGAGATGAATATTAAGGCCTTTCAGGTTGATCAGTTAAAAAAAAGAATTAAATTGTACTTAACTTATCCATTTGAGCGCGAATAGGCCGCCATGGCATCTTGCTTGATGATCCAGTGCAAAATTTCCTGTGGCACGTGATGACATCATCACTCTGGCCGGCAAGTTGCCGTCATACAGTACAGACCAAAAGTTTGGACACACCTTCTCATTCAAAGAGTTTTCTGTATTTTCATAACTATGAAAATTGTAGATTCACACTGAAGGCATCAAAACTATGAATTAACACATGTGGAATTATATACTTAACAAAAAAAGTGTGAAACAACTGAAAATATATCTTATATTCTAGGTTCTTCAAAGTAGCCACCTTTTGCTTTGATTACTGCTTTGCACACTCCTGGCATTATCTTGATGAGCTTCAAGAGGTAGTCACCTGAAAAGGTTTTCACTTCACAGGAGTGCCCTGTCAGGTTTAATAAGTGGGATTTCTTGCCTTATAAATGGCGTTGGGACCATGAGTTGTGTTGGGTAGAAGTCAGGTAGATACACAGCTGATAGTCCTACTGAATAGACTGTTAAAATTTGTATTATGGCAAGAAAAAGCAGCTAAGTAAAGAAAAACGAGTGGCCATCATTACTTTAAGAAATGAAGGTCAGTCAGTCCGAAAAATTGGGAAAACTTTGAAAGTGTCCCCAAGTGCAATCGCAAAAACCATCAAGCGCTACAAAGAAACTGGCTCACATGAGGACCGCCCCAGGAAAGAAAGGCCAAGAGTCACCTCTGCTGCAGAGGATAAGTTCATCCGAGTCACCAGCCTCAGAAATCGCAGGTTAACAGCAGCTCAGATTAGAGACTAGGTCAATGCCACACAGAGTTCTAGCAGCAGACACATATCTACAACAATTGTTAAGAGGAGACTGTGTGCAGCAGGCCTTCATGGTAAAATAGCTGCTAGGAAACCACTGCTAAGGACAGGCAACAAGCAGAAGAGACTTGTTTGGGCTAAAGCACACAAGGAATGGACATTAGACCAGTGGAAATCTGTGCTTTGGTCTGATGAGTCAAAATGTGAGATCTTTGGTTCCAACCACCGTGTCTTTGTGCAACGCAGAAAAGGTGAAGGGATGGACTCTACATGCCTGGTTCCCACCGTGAATCATGGAGGAGGAGGTGTGATGGTGTGGGGGTGCTTTGCTGGTGACACTGTTGGGGATTTAATAAAAAATGAAGGCATACTGAACCAGCGTGGCAACCACAGCATCTTGCAGCGGCATGCTATTCCATCCGGTTTGCGTTTAGTTGGACCATCATTTATTTCTCAACAGGAAAATGACCCCAAACACACCTCCAGGCTGTGTAAGGGCTATTTGACCAAGAAGAAGAGTGATGGGGTGCTACGCCAGATGACCTGGCCTCCACAGTCACCAGAGCTGAACCCAATCGAGTTGGTTTGGGGTGAGCAGGACCGCAGAGTGAAGGCAAAAGGGCCAACAAGTGCTAAGCATCTCTGGGAACTCCTTCAAGACTGTTGGAATACCATTTCAAGTGACTTCCTCTTGAAGCTCCTCAAGAGAATGCCAAGCGTGTGCAAAGGAGTAATCAAAGCAAAAGGTGGCTACTTTGAAGAACCTAGAATATAAGACATATTTTCTGTTGTTTCACACTTTTTTGTTAAGTATATAATTCCACATATGTTAATTCATAGTTTTGATGCCTTCAGTGTGAATCTACAATTTTCATAGTCATGAAAATACAGAAAACTCTTTGAATGAGAAGGTGTGTCCAAACTTTTGGTCTGTACTGTACGTCACCATGCACAAGATTTTGCATGTGATCTTCAGCCAAGATGGCAGCAGTGGCCTCTTAATGCTCAAATGGATGAGGTGAGTATAATATTTTTTTTTTACCACAATTTCAGGGAAAATGGATTTGTTACCATGAAGCATGAGGAAATTTGGCTTTGTGGCAAATAAAATTTTCCCTGAAATTTGGATCAAAGTCTTCTTTGATGAATAAATGAAAACTTTGCCAGAACAGCCATTTTCGTTTCCTTTCCTCAACACCCAAAAATCATAATATCAAATGAACAAACATTTGTATATACCCTAACATTAGTTTTTCCTTTAATTGTGTAAAAGTAGCAGATACAGCATGACAAGGCACCAAAGGATCAGACAATGTGACGTATATAACTATGGGTAAACACATGGCTGAAGGTGTTAAACAACATGCTTAACCGTTTCGCTACCAGCACCGTACATGTATGGCGCTGGAGCAATATGTAAACATGGCTCCCGCTCGCACGTGCAGCGGGCACCATGGCTAGCAGGTGTCTGCTGTTTCAAACAGCAGAGAACTGTGGTTAATTACCGTGACCGGCAATGATGCCAATCGTGGTAATTAAAGGCTTTAGATACCTTGATCAAGTGAGATCATGGCATCTAAATGCATAAAAACCTGGAAGCTCGTGCTTCCTACCGACACCCCCTGTGGACAAAGGGGGCAGCGGTAGTTGTGCTGAACACTATGAGCCTCGCTGATTAGGCTGATAGTGTGTGTGTGTATGTGTGTATATATATATATATATATATATGTATTTATATGAGATTCAAAATCATCACAAATGTAAAAAAAAATGTTAAAAAATATTTAAAAAATAAAAATGTATACAAGTTTAAATCACCCCATTTCTGTATAATTAAAAAAAATACCTAAATAGAAATAAATATAAAAAAATCATGGTGATCATTGCAACAAAAACACCTATACTTTTAAAATATATGTAAAATAAAATTCTAATAAGGCGACTGACATAACAGAAAAAAGGGTCAAAATGGCCAATTTGCAATTTTTCCATTGCTTCTCTTACCCAAAAAAATGTAATAAAATGTGATCAAAAAGTCAAACATACTCCAAGATGGTATCAATAAAAACTACGGATTGTCCTGCAAAAAAATGAGCCCCTAAACAGCTCAGTAGACATAACTATAGAAAAGTTATGGGGGTCAGAATATGGTGATGTAAAAAAAAATATACAGTACAGACCAAAAGTTTGGACACACCTTCTCATTCAAAGAGTTTTCTGTATTTTCATGACTATGAAAATTGTAGATTCACACTGAAGACATCAAAACTATGAATTAACACATGTGGAATTATATACTTAACAAAAAAGTGTGAAACAACGGAAAATATGTCTTATATTCTAGGTTCTTCAAAGTAGCCACCTTTTGCTTTGATTACTGCTTTGCACACTCTTGGCATTCTCTTGATGAGCTTCAAGAGGTAGTCACCTGAAATGGTTTTCACTTCACAGGTGTGCCCTGTCAGGTTTAATAAGTGGGATTTCTTGTCTTATAAATGGGGTTGGGACCATGAGTTGTGTTGGGCAGAAGTCAGGTGGATACACAGCTGATAGTCCTACTGAATAGACTGTTAGAATCTGTATTATGGCAAGAAAAAAGCAGCTGAGTAAAGAAAAACAAGTGGCCATCATTACTTTAAGAAATGAAGGTCAGTCAGACCGAAAAATTGGGAAAACTTTGAAAGTGTCCCCAAGTACAGTCGCAAAAACCATCAAGCGCTACAAAGAAACTGTTTCACATGAGGACAGCCCCAGGAAAGGAAGACCAAGAGTCACCTCTGCTGCGGAGGATAAGTTCATCCGAGTCACCAGCCTCAGAAATCGCAGGTTAACAGCAGCTCAGATTAGAGACTAGGTCAATGCCACACAGAGTTCTAGCAGCAGACACATCTCTACCACAACTGTTAAGAGGAGACTGTGTGCAGCAGGCCTTCATGGTAAAATAGCTGCTAGGAAACCACTGCTAAGGACAGGCAACAAGCAGAAGAGACTTGTTTGGGCTAAAGAACACAAGGAATGGACATTAGACCAGTGGAAATCTGTGCTTTGGTTTGATGAGTACAAATTTGAGATCTTTGGTTCAAACCACCGTGTCTTTGTGTGACGCAGAAAAGGTGAAGGGATGGACTCTACATGCCTGGTTCCCACCGTGAAGCATGGAGGAGGAGGTGTGATGGTGTGGGGGTGCTTTGCTTGTGACACTGTTGGGGATTTATTCAAAATTGAAGGCATACTGAACCAGCCTGGCTACCACAGCATCTTGCAGCGGCATGCTATTCCATCCAGTTTGCGTTTAGTTGGACCATCATTTATTTCTCAACAGGACAATGACCCCAAATACACCTCCAGGCTGTGTAAGGGCTATTTGACCAAGAAGGAGAGTGATGGGGTGCTACGCCAGATACACTACATGTTACAACAGCTACTGCACCATCAGCAACACAGTCAGGTGGATGTTTAACTTGCACACAAGCTAACTGCTCACAAATACTTTTCTCATGGCAACAAATTTTATCATGGATGTTTCACGATAGAATGGAGGGCAAAAAGGAGTCTCTGCAGGAGAAGAAGCATCTGATAATGATGACAAGGACACTGTACTGCCTGGGGAGGAGGACAAATTTGTTTTCTTTTGGAATGCTGGCCAGTTCTATTTTACCACCAGATCCTGTGATACCATCTCATGTACTGCAATAGATCCCTGGTACCTATGTTTATGTTTAAACATCCATGGCTTATTTTAATCCTGTAGAGTGCAAACCTTGCACATAGCTATGGTTTGGTGTGCTGGCCTTGTGGAACACATAAAATGGTCTGGAATATTTGTGGAAGACTTTGTCAATTTAATCTGATAGACTAGGCAACGAGAAATGTCTGAAATATGTGTATATAGTGTTGTCCCATTTATTTGATGACCTGAAAATGAACCAAAAGATGTGTTTGGAAATGTGTGTGCAAGTGTGTGCAAGGGAGTTTACTATTGTCTGCCAAGGTTATATTCTGATTTATTGGAAATCTATGAATTGGCCACTCCAAAATAATAACAGATAAACAAGATGTGCACACTGACCATTATGGATTGAATAAGCTGGTTAAATTCCATTAGGGGTGAAGCTCTTTGGTTAAAATAGTGTATAAACTGGACCTTTTCAGTTAAAAAGTTCACCTACAAGGAAGACATCCCCTGCATAAGAAAATTGGGGTTTTACCAATCGGGTCTATGAGTGCTTTTGCGAAACAAGCTCCCCAGCTGATGTGTGTTACTGTCAAATGAGGTTAATTTTATTGGTGATGCTATTACTCGGACGAGCATATCGCGATCCTCGAGGAAATGGCAACTTCCTCTTCCTGCATGTTAGCCGCCTTTTTTCAGCCAATCAACATGCAGGAGAGTCTTTGGTACCTTGTAGCATCACGTGGGGCCCCTACAAGTCGATAGCAGGGATTGGCTGGCCAGATCAGATGACCTGGGAATATAAGAATCTGGTCCCGCGCTGCTTGCGTCAGACGCCTCCTGCATGAGATTAGGGATAGAGCTGCTGTATGTCAGGGAGAGTGTTAGGGTCTGAATCTAGATGTTGGTTAGGCAGGAATCACCCACAAAGAACCCAACAGCCCTTCTAAGGGCTACAAGCACCTTTTTTTTTTGGTCTCCTCCTGGCTGCTGGCTGGGACTTGTAGTGCAGCTACTGCCATCTTGGCTGCACACTGTACACAGTGACTGGTGGCATAAGGGACAGCACGTGGTCCACACAGACCCAAAAGAAATTGCCCAAAGTCCTCTCAGTACTCATTTTTGCTGCTGCTGTACCTTGGCTTGCTGGGATCTGTAGTGCAGTCTAGGGAATATGTTTTTTCTCTCATTTCTATACACTACAGTCCAGTGAACAAATATGTAGTGTACTGTTCAGTAGCGTCAGTCTAGGGAATACGTTTTTCTCTCATTTCTATACACTACAGTCCAGTGAACAATTATGTAGTGTGCTGTACAGTAGCGTCAGTCTAGGGAATACGTTTTTTTTAATATATCCTACAGTGCAGTGAAAAATTGAGTGGTTTGCGGTGCAATAGCCGCCGTCTAAAGACTACGTTTTTCCTCTCAGTCATATATCCTACAGTGCAGTGTGAAATTGTGTCGTGTGCTGCACACTAGCCGGAGTGTAGAAAATATACGTTTTTTTCTCAGTTATATATTATACATTGCAGTCAAAAATTCTGTCGTGTGCTGCACACTAGCCGGAGTGTAGAAAATATACGTTTTTCCTCTCAGTTATATATTATACAGTGCAGTGCAAAATTCTGTCGTGTTCTGCACACTAGCCGGAGTGTAGAAAATATACGTTTTTTCTCTCAGTTATATATCATACATTGCAGTGAAAAATTGAGTGGTTTGCGGTAAAATAGCAGCCGTCTAAAGACTACGTATCTCATGTTCTCTCAGTTATATATCATACAGTGCAGTGAACATAAAAAATGTTGAACCCAAGGGCTAAGGGTTGAGGAAGAGGGCGTGGGCGCTCAAGTAGTGTAGGGGGCAGAGGCCATGGTCCTGGGCAGGGTGACACAGTACATGTTGATGAGGGAGCAGTGGAACGCCGCAGAGTTTCGCTCCCTAGCTTCATCTCGCAACTTACTGGTTCACATGGTACACCACTATTGAAACCACAACAGTGCTAACAGGTGATGACGTGGATAGCGGACAATGCGTCCAGTAATTTATCCACCACCCAGTCTTCCACGAAGTCTACCTATGCTAGCCAAGGGAGTAGACCTCTGGCTCCTCCAGCTCAACCTTCTTCCCTCCAGCCTGCCCACCCCACGGAAAGTATGGATTGAGATCTGGCATACTCACAGGAACTCTTTTCAGGACCCTACCCAGAGACACAAACCACTGCTCAACAGCAACCTGAGCAGTTGCTCTGTCCGATGCCCAAAATTTAGAACTTTCACAGTCTGTGGGTGATGAGAGTGTGGACTTAGTGCAAGTAGTGCGTGAAGAGGTGTCGGATGATGATGATGATGAGACACGGTTGTCAGACAGTGACGTTGTTGTAAGGGCAGTAAGTCTGAGGGGGGAGCAGAGTGAGGAATCGGAGGAAGAGCTGGTGGATGATGAGGTGACTGACCCGAGCTGGGTTGGTAATCCAACTCAAGACAGTGCTTCTGAGGGGGAGGCAAGTGCAGCACCAGAAGAGGTTGGAAGAGGCAGTGGGGTGGCCAGAGGGAGAAGCAGGGCCAGAGCAGGTAGATCAGCAACTGTTTCACGGAGTCAAGCTACCGTGCCGAGGCCTAGATGTTCGCAAGTCTGGAGGTTTTTTAAAGAAAGTGAGGATGACCGACGGACTGTGGTGTGCAACCTGTGCCACAACAGGATCAGCAGGGGAGCCACCACTACCAGCCTAACCACTACCAGCATGCGCAGGCATATGAGTGCTAAACAGCCAACTCAGTGGAACCAAGGCCGTACACCTCCTCCGGGTCACACCACTGCCCCTTCCCCTGTGTCACATGCTGGCTCGGTGAGTCAACCCCCCGCCCAGGACCCCAGCACGAGCGCCTCCCGCCCTACAACCACCCCTTCACCTCCACAATCCTCCTCAACCTCCACCAATGTGTCCCAGCGCAGCGTTCAGCTGTCTTTGCAGCAGACATTTGAGCGCAAGGGCAAATACAATTCCAGCTACCCACATGCACAAGCTCTAAACGTCCACATCTCCAAATTGTTGAGCCTGGAGATGCTGCCCTATAGACTGGTAGAGACTGAGGCTTTCCGCAACCTGATGGCGGTGGCTGTCCCTTGGTACTTGGTCCCCAGCTGCCACAATTTTTCCCGATGTGCCGTCCCAGCCCTACACCAGCACGTGTCAGAGAACATCATCCGTGCCCTGACAAACGTGGTTACTGAGACGGTCCACCTAACCAAGGACACGTGGACAAGTGCTGGCGGGCAGGGACACTATATCTCACTGACGGCACATTGGGTTAACTTGGCGGAGGCTGGTTTCTCAGGCTTATTATGCCTCTTCCTCCAACCCCTCCTCCTCCTCCTCTCAATTACCATCCGTGAGCACGGCGCCTTCATTCGGTAGCTCCAGGCACAGGTGCACTGCCATGGGTAAGCGCCAGCAGGCAGTGCTGAAACTGCTGTGCTTAGGTGACAAGAGGCACAACGCCCAAGAGCTGTTACAGGGCATCACGGCGCAGACCGATCTTTGGCTGGCGCCGCTGAACCTCAAACCAGGCATGGTTGTGTGTGACAACGGGTGCAACCTGGTGGCGGCTCTGCAACTCGGCAGACTCACACATGTGCCATGCCTGGCCCACGTGTTCAATCTTGTGGTTTAGCGACCTACCCCAATTTGTCTGAATTGCTCACCAAGGTGCGATGCATCTGTGCGCATTTCCGTAAGTCAACCACAGATGCTGCCACCCTCAGGGCAGTGTAACGGTGCTTACAACTGCCAGCTCACCAACTGTTTTGCGACGTGCCCACGCGATGGAATTCCACATTACACATGTTAGCCAGGGTTTACCAGCACCGCAGAGCCATTGTAGGCTGCCAGATGACAACTTCCACAAGATCTGGTAGTCAGGTTAGTCAGCTTCCTCAAGTCTACAATGAGGAGTGGACGTGGATGTCTGATATCTGTCAGGTGTTAAGCCACTTTGATGAGTAAACACAGATGGTCAGCGCCGATGCCGCCATTATCAGTGTCACAATCCTGCTGCACATGGCTGACTTCATGTTAGGCTGCCTTTCCCGTAACCCTCACGTTAAAAACATTTTTGCCAACAACGATTACTGGGTGTTCACCCTCCTGGACCCCCGGTACAAGCAGAACTTTTCCACTCTCATTCCTGTAGAGGAAAGGAGTACGAGAGTGAATCAATATCAACAGGCCCTGGTGCACAAGCTGAAACAATCCTTCCCATCTAACACCGCTAGCGGCAGAGGACGTGGTTCTGACTGCCAACTAGCGGGGGAGAGGAGGCGAGAAGGAAACTTGTAAAGCACTGGCAGGGGAACACTCTCCAATGCCTTTGCAAGTTTTATGTCACCCCAGCAAGACTATGTCACCCGTCCCCATTCTAGGCAGAGTAAGGGGGAGCTGTTCAGAAATATGGTGGGGGAGTACCTAGCTGACCATACCAACGTCCTGCGTGATCACTCTGCTCCATACAACTACTGGGTTGCAAAGCTGGACACGTGGCCCGAACTGCAGCTGTACGCCTTGGAGGTGCTGGCCTGCCCTGCCGCTAGCGTGAGTCAGAGCAGGTATTCAGTGCAGCTGGTGGCATCATCACTGATAAGCGTACACGCCTGTCAACTGACAGCGCTGACAGGCTGACGCCTATTAAAATGAATAAAGCCTGGATTTCAACGGAATTAAAATCTTCACCGGGGGAAAGCAGCTCAACATGAAGATTCTTCATGTATCCTCTCCACCTGCTACCTCAGTCTAACTTGGTCACTCTGGGTTCGCCGCCATGCTGTGTCAGGGTAAATTTTTGAGTGGTTCACCTGCTACCTCAGTCTCACTTGGTCACTCTGTTGTCACCGCCATGCTGTGTCAGGGTAAAATTTTATGTGCTTCACCTGCTAACTCAGTCTCACTTGGACACTCTGTTGTCACCGCCATGTTGTGTCAGGGTAAAATTTTATGTGCTTCACCTGCTCAGTCTCACTTGGTCACTCTGTTGTCACTGCCATGCTGTGTCAGAGTAAAATTTTATGTGCTTCACCTGCTAACTCAGTCTCACTTGGTCACTTTGTTGTCAACGCCATGCTGTGTCAGGGTAAAATTTTATGTGCTTCACCTGCTAACTCCGTCTCACTTGGTCACTCTGTTGTCACCGCCATGCTGTGTCAGGGTAAAATTTTATGTGCTTCACCTGCTAAATCAGTCTCACTTGGTCACTCTGTTGTCACTGCCATGCTGTGTTAGGGTAAAATTTTATGTGCTTCACCTGCTAACTCAGTCTCACTTGGTCACTCTGTTGTCACCGCCATGCTGTGTCAGGGTAAAAGTTTATGTGATTCACCTGCTAACTCAGTCTCCCTTGGTCACTCTGTTGTCACTGCCATGCTGTTTTAGGGTATAATTTTATGTGGTTCACCTGTTAACTCAGTCTCACTTGGTCACTCTGTTGTCACCGCCATGCTGTGTCAGGGTAAAATTTTATGTGGTTCACCTGCTAACTCAGTCTCACTTTGTCACTCTGTTGTCACCGCCATGCTGTGTCAGGGTAAAATTTTATGTGTTTCACCTGCTATCTTAGTCTCACTTGGTCACTCTGTGGTCACCTCCATGCTGTGTCAGGGTAAAATTTTATGTTCTACACCTGCTTCCTCAGTCTCTCTTGGTCACTCTGTTGTCACTGCCATGCTGTGTCAGGGTAAAATTTTATGTGCTTCACCTGCTAACTCAGTCTCACTTGGTCACTCTGTTTTCTCCGCCATGCTGTGTCAGGGTAAAATTTTATATGCTTCACCTGCTAACTCAGTCTCACGTGGTCACTCTGTTGTCACCGCCATGCTGTGTCAGGGTAAAATTTTATGTGCTTCACCTACTACCTCAGTCTCACTTGGTCACTCTGTTGTCTCCGCCATGCTGTGTCAGGGTAAAATTCTATGTGCATCACCTGCTAACTCAGTCTCACTTGGTCACTCTGTTGTCACTGCCATGCTGTGTCAGGGTAAAATTTTATGTTCTACACCTGCTTCCTCAGTCTCTCTTGGTCACTCTGTTGTCTCCGCCATGCTGTGTCATGGTAAAATTCTATGTGCTTCACCTGCTAACTCAGTCTTACTTGGTCACCCTGTTGTCACCGCCATGCTGTGTCAGGGCAAAATTTTATGTGCTGCACCTGCTAACTCAGTCTCACTTTGTAATTCTGTTGTCACCGCCATGCTGTGTCAGGGTAAAATTTTATGTGCTTCACCTGCTAACTCAGTCTCACTTGGTCACTCTGTTGTCTCCACCATGCTGTGTCAGGGTAAAATTTTATGTGCATCACCTGCTAACTCAGTCTCACTTGGTCACTCTGTTGTCACCGCCATGCTGTGTCAGGGTTAAATTTTATGTTCTACACCTGCTTCCTCAGTCTCTCTTGGTCACTCTGTTGTCACCGCCATGCTGAGTCAGGGTAAAATTTTAGGTGCTTCACCTGCTACCTCAGTCTCACTTGGTCACTCTGTTGTCTCCGCCATGCTGTGTCAGGGTAAACTTTTATGTGCTTTACCTGCTACCTCAGTCTCACTTGGTCACTCTGTTGTCTCCGCCATGCTGTGTCAGGGTAAAATTATATGTTTGACACCTGCTTCCTCAGTCTCTCTTGGTCACTCTGTTGTCACCGCCATGCTGTGTCAGGGTAAAACTTTATGTGCTTCACCTGCTACCTCAGTCTCACTTGGTCACTCTGTTGTCTCCACAATGCTGTGTCAGGGTAAAATTCTATGTGCTTCACCTGCTAAATCAGTCTCACTTGGTCACTCTGTTGTCTCCGCCATGCTGTGTCAGGGTAAAATTTTATGTTCTACACCTGCTTCCTCAGTCTCTCTTGGTCACTCTGTTGTCACCGCCATGCTGTGTCAGGGTAAAATTTTATGTGCTTCACCTGCTACCTCAGTCTCACTTGGTCACTCTGTTGTCTCCACCATGCTGTGTCAGGGTAAAATTCTATGTGCTTCACCTGCTAAATCAGTCTCACTTGGTCACTCTGTTGTCACCGCCATGCTGTGTCAGGGTAAAATTTTATGTGGTTCACCTGCTAACTCAGTCTCACTTGGTCACTCTGTTGTCACCTCCATGCAGTTGTCACCTCTGTTGTCACCTGCTACCTCAGTCTCACTTGGTCACTCTGTTGTCAAAACCATGCTGTGTCATGGTAAAATTCTATGTGCTTCACCTGCTAACTCAGTCTCACTTGGTCACTCTGTTGTCACCGCCATGCTGTGTCAGGGTAAAATTTTATGTGGTTCACCTGCTAACTCAGTCTCACTTGGTCACTCTGTTGTCACCGCCATGCTGTGTCAGGGTAAAATTTTATGTGCTTCACCTGCTAACTCAGTCTCACTTGGTCACTCTGTTGTCACCTCCATGCTGTGTCAGGGTAAAATTTTATGTGTTTCACGTGCTATCTTAGTCTCACTTGGTCACTCTGTTGTCACCTCCATGCTCTGTCAGGGTAAAATTTTATGTGCTTCACCTGCTAACTCAGTCTCACTTTGTAATTCTGTTGTCACCGCCATGCTGTGTCAGGGTAAAATTTTATGTGCTTCACCTGCTAACTCAGTCTCACTTGGTCACTCTGTTGTCACCGCCATGCTGTGTCAGGGTTAAATTTTATGTTCTACACCTGCTAACTCAGTCTCACTTGGTCACTCTGTTGTCTCCGCCATGCTGTGTCAGGGTAAAATTCTATGTGCATCACCTGCTAACTCAGTCTCACTTGGTCACTCTGTTGTCACTGCCATGCTGTGTCAGGGTAAAATTTTATGTTCTACACCTGCTTCCTCAGTCTCTCCTGGTCACTCTGTTGTCACCGCCATGCTGTGTCAGGGTAAAATTTTATATGCTTCACCTGCTAACTCAGTCTCACGTGGTCACTCTGTTGTCACCGCCATGCTTTGTCAGGGTAAAATTTTATGTGCTTCACCTGCTAACTCAGTCTCACTTGGTCACTCTGTTGTCACTGCCATGCTGTGTCAGGGTAAAATTTTATGTTCTACACCTGCTTCCTCAGTCTCTCTTGGTCACTCTGTTGTCACCGCCATGCTGTGTCACGGTAAAATTTTATGTGCTTCACCTGCTACCTCAGTCTCACTTGGTCACTCTGTTGTCTCCGCCATGCTGTGTCATGGTAAAATTCTATGTGCTTCACCTGTTAACTCAGTCTTACTTGGTCACTCTGTTGTCACCGCCATGCTGTGTCAGGGTAAAATTTTATGTGCTGCACCTGCTAACTCAGTCTCACTTTGTAATTCTGTTGTCACCGCCATGCTGTGTCAGGGTAAAATTTTATGTGCTTCACCTGCTAACTCAGTCTCACTTGGTCACTCTGTTGTCTCCGCCATGCTGTGTCAGGGTAAAATTCTATGTGCATCACCTGCTAACTCAGTCTCACTTGGTCACTCTGTTGTCACCGCCATGCTGTGTCAGGGTTAAATTTTATGTTCTACACCTGCTTCCTCAGTCTCTCTTGGTCACTCTGTTGTCACCGCCATGCTGTGTCAGGGTAAAATTTTATATGCTTCACTTGCTAACTCAGTCTCACGTGGTCACTCTGTTGTCAGCGCCATGCTGTGTCAGGGTAAAATTTTATGTGCTTCACCTGCTACCTCAGTCTCACTTGGTCACTCTGTTGTCTCCGCCATGCTGTGTCATGGTAAAATTCTATGTGCTTCACCTGCTAACTCAGTCTTACTTGGTCACTCTGTTGTCACCGCCATGCTGTGTCAGGGTAAAATTTTATGTGCTGCACCTGCTAACTCAGTCTCACTTTGTAATTCTGTTGTCACCGCCATGCTGTGTCAGGGTAAAATTTTATGTGCTTCACCTGCTAACTCAGTCTCACTTGGTCACTCTGTTGTCTCCGCCATGCTGTGTCAGGGTAAAATTCTATGTGCATCACCTGCTAACTCAGTCTCAGTTGGTCACTCTGTTGTCACCGCCATGCTGTGTCAGGGTTAAATTTTATGTTCTACACCTGCTTCCTCAGTCTCTCTTGGTCACTCTGTTGTCACCGCCATGCTGTGTCAGGGTAAAATTTTATATGCTTCACTTGCTAACTCAGTCTCACGTGGTCACTCTGTTGTCACCGCCATGCTGTGTCAGGGTAAAATTTTATGTGCTTCACCTGCTACCTCAGTCTCACTTGGTCACTCTGTTGTCTCCGCCATGCTGTGTCAGGGTAAAATTCGATATGCAGCACCTGCTAACTCAGTCTGACTTGGTCACTCTGTTGTCACTGCCATGCTGTGTCAGGGTAAAATTTTATGTTCTACACCTGCTTCCTCAGTCTCTCTTGGTCACTCTGTTGTCACCGCCATGCTGTGTCAGGGTAAAATTTTATGTGCTTCACCTACTACCTCAGTCTCACTTGGTCACTCTGTTGTCTCCGCCATGCTGTGTCATGGTAAAATTCTATGTGCTTCACCTGCTACCTCAGTCTCACTTGGTCACTCTGTTGTCTCCGCCATGCTGTGTCATGGTAAAATTCTATGTGTTGCACCTGCTAACTCAGTCTCACTTTGTAATTCTGTTGTTACCGCCATGCTGTGTCAGGGTAAAATTTTATGTGCTTTACCTGCTACCTCAGTCTCACTTGGTCACTCTGTTGTCTCCGCCATGCTGTGTCAGGGTAAAATTTTATGTTCTACACCTGCTTCCTCAGTCTCTCTTGGTCACTCTGTTGTCACCGCCATGCTGTGTCAGGGTAAAATTTTATGTGCTTCACCTGCTACCTCAGTCTCACTTGGTCACTCTTTTGTCTCCACCATGCTGTGTCAGGGTAAAATTCTATGTGCTTCACCTGCTAAATCAGTCTCACTTGGTCACTCTGTTGTCACCGCCATGCTGTGTCAGGGTAAAATTTTATGTGGTTCACCTGCAGTCTCTCAGTCACCTCCATGCAGTGTTGTGGTCTTACGCTGTTGTCACCGCCATGCTGTGTCAGGGTAAAATTTTATGTGCTTCACCTGCTAACTCAGTCTCACTTGGTCACTCTGTTGTCACCGCCATGCTGTGTCAGGGTAAAATTTTATGTGCTTCACCTGCTACCTCAGTCTCACTTGGTCACTCTGTTGTCAACGCCATGCTGTATCATGGTAAAATTCTATGTGCCTGCTAACTCAGTCAACTTGGTCACTCTGTT
>ONZH01028196.1:0-36653 GCA_900303285.1 Rhinella marina | reverse complement strand
GAGGCCTCGATGGGGGAGCTTCGCGCGACTGGCCGCTGGCGGGAACAGCTTCGGCCCTGCTGGCTGTGGCCTCACTTCTCTGTCTGAACTGTCCTCTGCCTGTGGCCATCCCTCTGCCTGTGGCCATCCCTCTGCCTGTGGACATCCCTCTGCCTGTGGACATCCCTCTGCCTGTGGACATCCCTCTGCCTGTGGACATCCCTCTGCCTCTTGCTGCCTTTTTCGGTGCTTGCGCAGACCACCACCTCTCCACTGCTTTCCTCGCTGGACATCACCCCTGGCCAAGTGGGGTCGGTCATTTCGTCATCCACCAGCTCCTCTTCCACTTCCTCACTCTGCTCCTCCTCCTGCCCACTGGACATTCCAACAGCCTCCCTTGATGGCAACTGCGTCTCATCATCATCATCGCTCATGATAACAGATGCTGGCTCAGGGTCCACATCAGCAGGAGATGGCGAAAACTCCAGTGTTTGGGCATCACTACAAACAAATTCCTCTCCTAGCTCCTGGGATTCTTCCGGCACATCTGAAAAAGGACCCGAAAAGAGCTCCTGGGAGGGGTCAAGGGTGGGATGACTCTGTTGGCCAGGTGTGGAGGAAGGAGGGTCAGAGTGGAGACTGTGTGGATGACTGGCTGGTGGACAACTGTGTGGAAGCGCTATCGGCTATCCATTGCACCACCTGTTCAACCTGCTCAGGCCTCAACAGCGGTGTAACCCGCCCCCTGCTTAACTGTCCCATAAAGGCAGGGATTCTGGATGAGCGGGATCCTGGCTGATCCTCACCAGCACACATTGTATACCCACTGGCTTCAACAAGGCCCCCAACAGCATTTCCGCGCCCCCGTCCTCGTCCACGTCCACGTCCTATTCCGCTAGCCCCCCCTCCGCATTTTATTTTTTTTTGTTGCAAATACAATATTTGGGTATATAATTAGGTATGTGAAATACTTTAGCAAGAGAACGCACAGTACAGTGGCCTATTAAAAGGCCTAGATATTGTATATTTCAAAGTACAAAGCCGTGTAGTAACTGAACAGACGGTGGGTATGTACACCAGGTATGTGAGATACTTTAACAAGAGAACGCACAGTACAGTGGCCTATTAAATGGCCTAGATATTGTATATTTCAAAGTACAAAGCCGTGTAGTAACTGAACAGACGGTGGGTATGTACACCAGGTATGTGAGATACTTTAACAAGAAAACGCACAGTACAGTGGCCTATTAAATGGCCTAGATATTGTATATTTCAAAGTACAAAGCCGTGTAGTAACTGAACAGACGGTGGGTATTTACACCAGGTATGTGAGATAATTTAACAAGAAAACGCCACAGTACAGTGGCCTATTAAAAGGCCTAGATATTGTATATTTCAAAGTACACAGCCGTGTAGTAACTGAACAGACGGTGGGTATTTACACCAGGTATGTGAGATAATTTAACAAGAGAACGTACAGTACAGTGGCCTATTAAATGGCCTAGATATTGTATATTTCAAAGTACAAAGCCGTGTAGTAACTGAACAGACGGTGGGTATGTACACCAGGTATGTGAGATACTTTAACAAGAGAACGCACAGTACAGTGGCCTATTAAATGGCCTAGATATTGTATATTTCAAAGTACAAAGCCGTGTAGTAACTGAACAGACGGTGGGTATGTACACCAGGTATGTGAGATACTTTAACAAGAGAACGCACAGTACAGTGGCCTATTAAATGGCCTAGATATTGTATATTTCAAAGTACAAAGCCGTGTAGTAACTGAACAGACGGTGGGTATTTACACCAGGTATGTGAGATAATTTAGCACGAGAACGCACAGTACAGTGGGCTATTAAAAATGCCTAGATATTGTATATTTCAAAGTACAAAGCCGTGTAGTAACTGAACAGACGGTGGGTATGTACACCAGGTATGTGAGATAATTTAACAAGAGAACGCACAGTACAGTGGCCTATTAAATGGCCTAGATATTGTATATTTCAAAGTACAAAGCCGTGTAGTAACTGAACAGACGGTGGGTATGTACACCAGGTATGTGAGATAATTTAACAAGAGAACGCACAGTACAGTGGCCTATTAAATGGCCTAGATATTGTATATTTCAAAGTACAAAGCCGTGTAGTAACTGAACAGACGGTGGGTATGTACACCAGGTATGTGAGATAATTTAACAAGAGAACGCACAGTACAGTGGCCTATTAAATGGCCTAGATATTGTATATTTCAAAGTACAAAGCCGTGTAGTAACTGAACAGACGGTGGGTATGTACACCAGGTATGTGAGATACTTTAACAAGAAAACGCACAGTACAGTGGCCTATTAAATGGCCTAGATATTGTATATTTCAAAGTACAAAGCCGTGTAGTAACTGAACAGACGGTGGGTATTTACACCAGGTATGTGAGATAATTTAACAAGAAAACGCACAGTACAGTGGCCTATTAAAAGGCCTAGATATTGTATATTTCAAAGTACACAGCCGTGTAGTAACTGAACAGACGGTGGGTATGTACACCAGGTATGTGAGATACTTTAACAAGAAAACGCACAGTAGAGTGGGCCTATTAAATGGCCTAGATATTGTATATTTCAAAGTACAAAGCCGTGTAGTAACTGAACAGACGGTGGGTATGTACACCAGGTATGTGAGATACTTTAACAAGAAAACGCACAGTACAGTGGCCTATTAAATGGCCTAGATATTGTATATTTCAAAGTACAAAGCCGTGTAGTAACTGAACAGACGGTGGGTATGTACACCAGGTATGTGAGATAATTTAGCACGAGAACGCACAGTACAGTGGGCTATTAAAATGCCTAGATATTGTATATTTCAAAGTACAAAGCCGTGTAGTAACTGAACAGACGGTGGTATGTACACCAGGTATGTGAGATACTTTAACAAGAGAACGCACAGTACAGTGGCCTATTAAATGGCCTAGATATTGTATATTTCAAAGTACAAAGCCGTGTAGTAACTGAACAGACGGTGGGTATGTACACCAGGTATGTGAGATAATTTAACAAGAGAACGCACAGTACAGTGGCCTATTAAATGGCCTAGATATTGTATATTTCAAAGTACAAAGCCGTGTAGTAACTGAACAGACGGTGGGTATGTACACCAGGTATGTGAGATAATTTAACAAGAGAACGCACAGTACAGTGGCCTATTAAATGGCCTAGATATTGTATATTTCAAAGTACAAAGCCGTGTAGTAACTGAACAGACGGTGGGTATGTACACCAGGTATGTGAGATACTTTAACAAGAGAACGCACAGTACAGTGGCCTATTAAATGGCCTAGATATTGTATATTTCAAAGTACAAAGCCGTGTAGTAACTGAACAGACGGTGGGTATGTACACCAGGTATGTGAGATACTTTAACAAGAAAACGCACAGTACAGTGGCCTATTAAATGGCCTAGATATTGTATATTTCAAAGTACAAAGCCGTGTAGTAACTGAACAGACGGTGGGTATGTACACCAGGTATGTGAGATACTTTAACAAGAAAACGCACAGTACAGTGGCCTATTAAATGGCCTAGATATTGTATATTTCAAAGTACAAAGCCGTGTAGTAACTGAACAGACGGTGGGTATGTACACCAGGTATGTGAGATACTTTAACAAGAAAACGCACAGTAGAGTGGCCTATTAAATGGCCTAGATATTGTATATTTCAAAGTACAAAGCCGTGTAGTAACTGAACAGACGGTGGTATGTACACCAGGTATGTGAGATACTTTAACAAGAAAACGCACAGTACAGTGGCCTATTAAATGCCTAGATATTGTATATTTCAAAGTACAAAGCCGTGTAGTAACTGAACAGACGGTGGGTATGTACACCAGGTATGTGAGATACTTTAACAAGAAAACGCACAGTACAGTGGCCTATTAAATGGCCTAGATATTGTATATTTCAAAGTACAAAGCCGTGTAGTAACTGAACAGACGGTGGGTATTTACACCAGGTATGTGAGATAATTTAACAAGAGAACGCACAGTACAGTGGCCTATTAAAATGCCTAGATATTGTATATTTCAAAGTACACAGCCGTGTAGTAACTGAACAGACGGTGGGTATTTACACCAGGTATGTGAGATAATTTAACAAGAGAACGTACAGTACAGTGGCCTATTAAATGGCCTAGATATTGTATATTTCAAAGTACAAAGCCGTGTAGTAACTGAACAGACGGTGGGTATGTACACCAGGTATGTGAGATAATTTAACAAGAGAACGCACAGTACAGTGGCCTATTAAAATGCCTAGATATTGTATATTTCAAAGTACACAGCCGTGTAGTAACTGAACAGACGGTGGGTATTTACACCAGGTATGTGAGATAATTTAACAAGAGAACGTACAGTACAGTGGCCTATTAAATGGCCTAGATATTGTATATTTCAAAGTACAAAGCCGTGTAGTAACTGAACAGACGGTGGGTATGTACACCAGGTATGTGAGATAATTTAACAAGAGAACGCACAGTACAGTGGCCTATTAAAATGCCTAGATATTGTATATTTCAAAGTACAAAGCCGTGTAGTAACTGAACAGACGGTGGGTATTTACACCAGGTATGTGAGATAATTTAGCAAGAGAACGCACAGTACAGTGGCCTATTAAAATGCCTAGATATTGTATATTTCAAAGTACACAGCCGTGTAGTAACTGAACAGACGGTGGGTATTTACACCAGGTATGTGAGATAATTTAGCAAGAGAACGCACAGTACAGTGGCCTATTAAAATGCCTAGATATTGTATATTTCAAAGTACACAGCAGTAGTGCCAAATATAGTTTGGTATGTAGCAGAGCACCTAATACACCACTAATGCCTCTCTCTGTCCCTACTCCAGCAGCTATCCCTGAATACAGCAGCCGTTCTCTGTAAAGTCTATATTGTAGTAAAGCTATCACTGAAGTCCACTGTAGTAGCCCTGATAAGGGCTTTTAATCACGCTCCTGCCTGTCCAACAGCTAAAATCTGTCTCTCCCTTCTCCAGCCTCTGTCCCTGACTAAGTTCACGCAGCATATGCGTACGAGCAGGAAGAGCTGAGTTTTTATGATTCGAGGTCACATGGTTTTTCCAGCCAATCCATGTAGACGCTGTTTTCGCGCTGCCAGCGTGCTCAGCGTGCCTGTCATACCCCCCCTGCATGTTGATTGGTGGAAAAAGAGCGCCAGGGAAGGTGGGAGGGGAAACGAATTCTAAGTGCGCCATCGCCGTTATACTCGATTGAAATCGAGTGTGCCGAATATCGTAGTATTCGATCGAATACCGGCTCGATCGAACACTACTCGCTCATCTCTATTTATAATATGTTAATTAGCCTCCTAGGAGCAGGGGGGGTGGTACCCCTGCACCTAGAGGCTCCGTTACATCACCTTGTAAAACTCCTACTTCTTCTTCATTGACAGGGCCAGGCAGCGCGCTCCATCTGCTGCTGCCCTGTTCGATGCAAAACCTGCGCCTGCACCGTGCGTCCTTCATTCGGCGCAGGCGCAGTGAGTGTTATAGGCTCCCGGCTTCCTCACTGCGCCTGCGCCGCCTTCTCTTCCTAATGTGCCGTAGTTGGCACAGGCGCAGTGAGGAAGCCGGGAGCCTGCTACACTCATTGCGCCTGCACTGAATGAAGGACGCATGGCGCGGGATTTTCATCGGATAGGGCCGCAGCAGATGGAGCGCGCTGCCTGGTCCTGTCAATCAAGAAGAGGTAGATGTTTTACAAGGTGATGTAATGGAGCCTCTAGGTGCAGGGGTACCGCCCCCCCTCCTGCTCCTAGAAGGCTAATTAAGATATTTTAAAAGTATTAAAAACACAAAAACAGCCCTATTAGGAATAAAGTCACTTACATATTTAGCCTCAGATGACATTTGCCCATTGGAAATGTCATCCTGTTTAATAGGCTAAATATTGGTGACAGAAACCCTTAAAGGAGGTTGTGTAACAATAAGTGCTGCTTCCAGACATTGGCCACAAGTTCCTTATCTTCTTCTCCTCCAGGCCTGCGATGCTTCCCTGAGCTCCCTCACTGTAAACATCCAGTTTGACAATGCCGTAAGTAATCAATTGCGTCATGTCACAATTTGTCATAGTGTAAGGAAAGCCGGTCACCGCCACGGGAATGATTAACCTCTTTAAGGTTCTGTTAGAATTTGAAATATTTTGTCAAATAACTAAAAACACAATAGAAATGAGTTGCTATTATACTAGAAACAATAGAACCCGGATAAAGCCAATTATACTTGGACAACTAAAGGGCATACCTAGTTTAGAAAACCCATTTCATGTACAGTATTACCAAATTCTGGGTTAATAGAGGGGGACACCTAGTTCAGGATCCTCAACACTTGGCCAGAGTGGACGGCGATTATGAAGACCATCTCCGGAGGACATGTCCTGTCCTGCATTACACAGACAACCCTTGTATTTAAATGGGCACTGCATAAAGTTTTATTGTGGTGGCTCAGAAGGGATACTTACTATCAGGTTTCCCCAAAGATTAAATTACATTTTTGGGTGTACTAGCACTTTGTGAATGGTTCATCGTCTAGGAATCCTTTAAATAAAAGGGATTGTCCAAATCAGAAAACTCTTTCAATGTTAAAGGGTTTCTCCAGAATTTTGATATTGAAGGCCTATCCTCAGAATAAGTAATGAATATTTGATTGGTGGGTTCCAACTCCCGTCATGCCCGCCAAGCAGCTGTATTACGAGACCGCAACACTGTGTGAGCACTTAGGCCTCTTCCTATGCCATTTGATGTCATGTTCAGTAGTCATATGGCCCAGCTGTAGCTAAGGCCATAACAGCTAATCAGCAGGGTGCCGGAAGTCCCCTGTCAATCTCATGTTGATGGCCTGTCATGGGAATCACGTGCATCGTCTCTGATGGAATCCATCTTGACCACCCTCGCTGATGTCACATTCCCGGAAACCGGCATGGTGTAGTCTGTGAATAAAGGAGCACTGGTAAATTTAAATTCAAGTATATTAATTAAAAATTTCCATCAATCCTGTATTCACAGCTGTAAGATCTAGTTGTAATAGCTAGTCTATGTCTATAGCCAGTTCTTGCCTCATGGGGTTGTGGGAATTAAATGCTGACATTGCTGGGCTTGATGGGAACCCTTAGAGAGGATGCATGTGCAGATATTTCTATAAATTCCACTTTGGGAGGAATTCTGTCGGAATTCACCGCTGTCTATAAATATCAAACATTCCTTCATACAGTCTTGGAAGAAAGATGTGTACTTTGTCATTGTATAATAAGATACAATGTTATACCAACAAACAGGCAGTAAATTGCTATCCTTAATACAGGACCATATTACTGTCCATTTGCGATGAACACAAAAGCTAGAATTTCTTGGGTCTGAAATTGCAGTAAATTGAACACTAGTACCATGGGTGTAACGGATCGTATGGCTTAAATTGTGCAGCTAATGGTCACTTTGATGGAAATCATTTTATTCTAGAGATTTTCAAAATGCCTTTGCCAGTATGTGACCGTATTATTAGTTTGACTGACAGGCTGCTTGCTTGTATTGCTTTAAATGTTAGTGTCTTAGTGTTTTATGCCATGATATTCAGATTGGTAGGGGTCTGACAGCTAATATTCTCAACAATCTGAAGATCAAATTCATCCTGGTTCCTAAAATAAATGCAAAGATGCATGTGTGATCCCAAGCACTCACACATTCAAAACTTTAGTAACATAGTAACATAGTTTATAAGGCCAAAAAAAGACACCTGTCCATCCAGTTCGGCCTGTTTTCCTACAAGTTGATCCAGAGGAAGGCAAAAAACCCCTGTGAGGTAGAAGCCAATTTTCCCCACTTTAGGGGAAAAAATTCCTTCCCGATTCCAATCAGGCAATCAGAATCTCTCCTTGAATCAACGACCCATCTCTAGTAACTGTAACCTGTAATATTATTACCCCCCAGAAATACATCCAGGCTTGAACTCTTTTAGTGAAGAGAGTTCAACAGTCTCACTGCTCTTACCGTAAAGAATCCTCTTCTATGTTTGTATACAAACCTTCTTTCCTCCAGGCGCAGAGGATGTCCCCTCGTCACAGTAACAGTCCTGGGGATAAATAGATCATGGGAGAGATCTCTGTACTGACCCCTGATATATTTATACATAGTTATCAGATCTCCCCTCAGTCATCTTTTTTCTAAAGTGAATAAGCCTAATTTTGATAATCTTTCTGGGTACTGTAGTCCACCCATTCCAGTTATTAGTTTAGTTGCCCTCCTCTGAACCCTCTCCAGAGCTGCTATGCCTGCCTTGTTCACAGGAGCCCAGAACTGTACACAGTACTCAATGTGTGGTCTGACTAGTGATTTGTAAAGTGGCAGGACTATGTTCTCATCACAGGCATCTATGCCCCTTTTGATGCAACCCATTATCTTATTGGCCTTGGCAACAGCTGTCTGACACTGGTTTCTACAGCTTAGTTTGCTGTTCACTAAAATTCCTAGGTTCTTTTCCATGTCAGAGTTACCCAATGTTTTACCATTCAGTATGTACTGGTGACTTGCATTATTCCTTCCCATATGCATAACCTTACATTTGTCAGTGTTAAACCTCATCTGCCACTTCTCTGCCCAAGCCTACAGTCTATCCAGATCCATCTGTGGCAGTGTACGGTCCTCTTCTGTGTTAATTACTTTACACAGTTTAGTGTATTTATTAATATATATATATATATATATATAGTGATCCTTTTCAGAGTCATTGATAAGGGACATCCGTCTTCCTAACAGCTAAGGGCTGCACTGACTAGGAAGATAGGGAGATGGGCTAGGCTGGTATATTACTGTCCCTATAAACAGTAAAGTAGTTCCCCCCTGCCTCCCTGCATTGCCTGTAGCGAGCGCTTACCACTCACACACTTCGGTGGTTGGTTCATTACTCAGCACTCCGGGAGTACAGAAGAAGAGCTCACTGACAGCGCTGGTCAGAGAGCAGTAATGAAGTATAAATATTTATATATTAATGTATATTTAATCTACTTATTACTGTATCATCCCCACTATATGAGGGAGCAGTGAGGGCAGACGCCCAGCAGCTTCGAGTCTAGTCCGTCTTGCTTGTGAGTGTAGCAGTGAGCTATTAGAAAGATGGATGTCCCTTAGTAACGGCTATGAAAAAGATCTCTGCTAAAGGACATTTCGGCCCAATAATATTTTCCCTAAATAAACTATATCAGAAAAATGTTTTTTATCCCTGTCCCTACACATTAGCAAAAACAAAAATCTTTTAAGAGGGATAGAAGGTCTCAAAAAGCAGTACATGATGTCGTTTTCTAACAAAATCCCAAGTAAACAAAGTAATTGAAATACAGTGATCACCCAAGATACAATGGCCTCAGGATGCAATATTTTCAACATACAATGGTCTTTTCTGACCCGTCGTAAGTTAAAACCAGACTCAACATACAATGCCTCAGACTCAGATCCAACCAATCAAGGATGCTTATCTGGTAAAATATCTGTATTTGTTGCTTTTTAACAGCTTAGTTATCTGCTTATTTTTCTTAAATCTTAATTTGCTCTTATCTTGTGTGACATTTTGGGGCTTTGGAACCGATTGCTCAACTTACAATGGTTTCAACATACAGTGGTCCTCCTGGAACCAATTAGTATTGTATCTTGAGGGACCACAGCACAGTATATCAGTCTGGAAAGGGTTGCAAAGCCATTGCTAAGCCATTATCATAGCCACCGACAGTGTGAGCCATTAATAGAGAATACTTGGAACAGTGGTGAGCCTTCTGAAAAATTGACAGCTTACCAAAATTTCAGCAAGAGCGCATTAGTGACAAATCTAGGTGGTCGTAAAAGAACTCAAATAGGGGAAGAACTATGGTCCTCACTTGCCTTAGATAAGGTCTATGTACAAGATGCTGTGGATAATATTCTCTGGACTGTTGAAACATTTTTCTTTGGATTTTTTTGGTAGACAGAGGTCCCATCACATCTGGTATAAAGCGAACAGGCAGTGTGATAGTCTGGGGCATGTGTGATGACAGAATACCACTTCAAAGTGATTGGCTGAAAGGCATTTGGTTTTTGTCAAGTCTGGTCCCAGGAAATGAAGAGAAGGTACAGTAGGGCAGAACAACAAAGGTCAGTGATCAGACATCTTTATCAGATTTCTGAAGAAATGAATCAGTCCAATGAACATTAATATGTCCTTCTCTAAACTTTTGAATGCATGCCACATGTCCAACTGTTCAGTGTTTCAGTAGTGTTTGCACAACTTGCTGTTCTCTAACAAGGAGTTTAAGGGCAAAATTCACAAGAGGTGTTTGATCCATGAATCGCCCAATAAGTGTACTGGTTCAACTAGAATTGGTATTTAAACAGTCCTCCTCATCATGCTATTCACATTTTGACGTCATAAGACCAAGTCGACACCTAACAATTCATCAATAGTACCTCGCCATTGTGAGGCTTCAAGCAGGATGTTCTCAGAAGGAAGTGGCCACTGAGCTTAGATTGTCACAGAGTGTCCTCAGCAGGTTGCAAGAGAGATACAGAGAGACTAGAAGAGTCACAGAAAGGCATAGAAGTGGATGTCCTTTGGCCACATCCCACACTGATGTACAGTGCCTTGCAAAAGTATTCTGCCCCCTTGAACTTTTCAACCTTTTGCCACATTTCAGGCTTCAAACAAAAAGATATAACATTTTAAAATTTTGGTGAAGAATCAACAACAAGTTGGTCACAATTGTGAAGTGGAACGAAATTTATTGAATCATTTAAACTTTTTTTGTAATAATAAAACTGAAAAGTGGGGCGTGCAATATTATTCGGCCCCCTTGCATTAATACTTTGTTGCGCCACCTTTTGCTGTGATTACAGCTGCAATTCGCTTGGGGTATGTCTCTATCAGTTTTGCACATCTAGAGACTGAAATTCTTGCCCATTCTTCCTTGCAAAACAGCTCGAGCTCTTTGAGGTTGGATGGAGAGCGTTTGTGAAAAGCAGTTTTCAGCTCTTTTCACATATTCTCAATTGGATTCAGGTCTGGACTTTGACTTGGCCATTCTAAGACCTGGATACGTTTATTTTTTAACCATTCCATTGTAGATTTAACTTTATGTTTGGGATCATTGTCTTGTTGGAAGATAAATCTCTGTCCTAGTCTCAGGTCTTTTGTAGACTCCAACAGGTTTTCATCCAGAATGGTCCTGTATTTGGCTCCATCCATCTTCCCATCAATTTTAACCATCTTCCCTGTCCCTGCTGATGAAAAGCAGGCCCAAACCATGATGCTGCCACCACCATGTTTGACAGTGGGGATGGTGTGTTCAGGGTGATGAGCTGTGTTGCTTTTACGCCAAACATATAGTTTTGCACTGTTTACAAAAAGTTCGATTTTGGTTTAATCTGACCAGAGCACCTTCTTCCATGTTTGGTGTGTCTCCCAGGTGGCTTGTGGCAAACTGTAAACAATACTTTTTATGGATATCTTTGAGAAATGGCTTTCTTCTTGCCACTCTTCCATAAAGGCCAGATTTGTGAAGTGTTCAACTGATTGTTGTCCTATGAACAGACTCTCCCACCTCAGCTGTAGATCTCTGCAGTTCATCCAGAGTGATCATGGGCCTCTTGGCTGCATCTCTGATCAGTCTTCTCCTTGTTTGAGATGAAAGTTTAGAGGGACGGCCGGGTCTTGTTACATTTGCAGTGGTCTGATACTCCTTCCATTTCAATATGATCGCTTGCACAGTGCTCCTTGGGATGTTTAAAGCTTGGGAAATCTTTTGGTATCTAAATCCAGCTTTAAACTTCTCCACAACGGTATCACGGACCTGCCTGGTGTGTTCCTTGGTCTTCATGATTCTCTCTGTGCTTTAAACAAAGCCCTGAGACTATCACAGAGCAGGTGCATTTATACGGAGACTTGATTACACACAGGTGGATTCTATTTATTTTCATCAGTCATTTAGGACAACATTGGATCATTAAGAGATCCTCAATGAACTTCTGGAGTGAGTTTTCAGGACTGAAAGTAAATGGGCCGAATAATGTTGCACGCTCCACTTTTCAGTTTTATTATTACAAAAAAAGTTTAAATGATCCAATAAATTTCGCTCCACTTCACCATTGTGACCCACTTGTTGTTGACTCTTCACCAAAATTTTAAAATGTTATATCTTTTTGTTTGAAGCCTGAAATGTGGCAAAAGGTTGAAAAGTTCCAGGGGGCCGAATACTTTCGCAAGGCACTGTATATACACACTCCCTTTTCTAGACCTTGCGTTAGAGGAGAAGAAGTTGCAGATTCTGTCAAAACATGGCGTGCAGCAGAATCTGAGCCAGATTTAAGCCACATAAGTGGCGTATATCTGTTTGTAAATGACCCTCTATATTTTTTGTGTTGTTATTAGAGATGAGAGAATGGAATCCCACAAATTTGAATTCGATCCGAATTTCAGGATAAATTTGATTTGCCTAGAAGCAGAA
The DNA here is from genome assembly GCA_900303285.1 of Rhinella marina. Taxonomy (NCBI): domain Eukaryota; kingdom Metazoa; phylum Chordata; class Amphibia; order Anura; family Bufonidae; genus Rhinella; species Rhinella marina. The sequence continues at coordinate 24,147 of ONZH01028196.1, read as the reverse complement.
TTTCCTCGTGCTTTGCATTAGCAAATCGATTTAACCTGAAAAAGTGTACAAAGCAAAAAAAATCCATACTTACCACCTCCATTTGCTCGTGACATGCCACCATCCACCATTTTGTATGAAGATCTTGGAAGAAATCCCGTGTGTGGTGACGTAATCTAGCACCACATGGGACTTCATGCCAGATCTTCAAGCAAAATGGAGGTGGCCAGCCCATCGCAAGCAAATGGACGTGATAAGTTTGATTTAATTTTTTTTTATGTTAATTTTACACTTTTTTTACAGGTATGAATGCGGCATCTGAGAGGTACAATGATGGGGGAAGGGGGGTGCTATCATAGCTTCCTGTCATTGTACCCGCTATTTTCAAAAATACTTTGTGGCAAAGTAATTCATTATGAAGAAAAAAAATTTCTAAAATTCAGGGAATCAGCCGAATCGAACCTTTGAAAAGTTTGCTCATCTCTAGTGGTTATGGCAAAATAAATAAATACATTTAGGGCTTGCAGAAATAAATCTCGATGATGTAGAGTTCATGTTGATGTTATTTGACTTCCACAGATACACACTTTTTTTCTCCCAGAAGTAAAATATTTTTATACAACTCCAAAACTTTGCTTAACTTCTTGTGACATTTAAATTGACTCTCAGCATCCAGCGAGAAAAAACTTAATGAGTAATTAAATTACACCACATTAAACTTACCTAGTTTAAGTTCAACAGAAGGGGAGAAATCTACACCCAAGGGTTTAGCTATATCATCGTAATTACCGAGATAGAAAGCCCCCACTTTTTTTTCCTGTTTCACTTTTCCTTATAGGAAATTTGATTAAAAATGTGATGTCTTTATGAAATGTAATGCTTAAAACCAACATCATAATCTTAAATTTTAATTAGTAATTATAATTAATCATTATTTCATTAATGGAATGTTTAGTTGGTAATTGTCTTTGAGCACCTTAGTCCCTGGGCTTATAATCATTTTCATATCATTTAATTTATTGCACTTGCAGTCGCTCATTATGAAAAAATGTCAACTCAATATTGTTTTAACTCTTTCATACACAGTCCCTTGTTCAAGAGGCATTCATTTTCTTCTAGGGAAACTTTAATCCTTCTGGAATAAAACATATGTAACAAATAAAATCCCAACATTTTTACACTTTTTAGATCACTGTCCCATAATGAGCACCAAAACTAGCATAACAATGCCACAATGTCAGCAATAACTGATCTTTGAATGTGTCAATGATGTAATATTGTGTATCTTCGCTCGTTTGTCTGGCAGCACATTTACAGATTATTAGGAATTGCCATTTGTAGTAACATTTGTTCCTAATAATCTGCTGGACAATTTGTCAATGTAGATCCAGCATAGGTCACTATTGATCTAAATATTCCACCATTCCTTGCTTTAAAACAAACTTAAAGGGGCTGTTTGAGCTCAAAAGACAGGAATTATTCTAAAATAATAAAAGAAAGTATACTCACCTATTTCATCCCCCTCTGCTTCCTACTTCCTTTTTTTTAACTTGGGGGCCGTGGTGATATGGCATATACCCCACATGATCGCTGCAGCCAATCGCTGGGCTCTGCTGTGTTATACCATATATATAGATTGGTCCTAAGTCAGGGATCGACCTCACAGCTTCCAGATTCAACATCTAGAAGAAATGTCCATTGAAAGCGGCATCCCTACACCCATGTGTCATCTCAATTATTTGGACTATGCACCATGTTGTTCCCACTAATCATGGTGTCTGGGGCTGTACGTCCCTAGCACCATGTTGTTTGGACATGGCTAAATGAATGATGGAGAAACACCATAGCTTTACAAAAATACACATAGAGAATATAATTTTCTCCTGGGGGTTTATGTGACCATTTATAGTAATTGTGTGCTTATTGATTTTATGTTGTGTGCTAATACTTATTTGGTAACATAAAGCTGTGTTTTAGAGGGGTGGTTTGGAGTGTTATAACTTATTATGGTCCTACATGTTTTAGTGCATGCTATGTTTTTATATCTTTTTCTTCTTTTTTGTCTATTTTCTTTTTTTGCAAATATAAATAAACTACATTTGCAATTACATTTATATTTGTTTTAAGATATTTTTGGTATGGTATCATGCAAGATGACAGATGATGCCTCTGATATATATCATCTTGCCATAATACAAATTCTAACAGTCTATTCAGTAGGACTATCAGCTGTGTATCCACTTGACTTCTGCCCAACACAACTCATGGCCCCAACCCCATTTGTAAGGCAAGAAATCCCACTTATTAAACCTGACAGCGCACACCTGTAAAGTGAAAATCATTTCAGGTGACTACCGCTTGAAGCTCATCAAGAGAATGCCAAGAGTGTGCAAAGCAGTAATCAAAGCAAAAGGTGGCTACTTTGAAGAACCTAGAATATAAGACATATTTTTAGTTGTCTCACACTTTTTTGTTAAGTATATAATTCCACATGTGTTAATTCATAGTTTTGATGCCTTCAGTGTGAATCTACAATTTTCATAGTCATGAAAATACAAAAAACTCTTTGAATGAGAAGGTGTGTCCAAACTTTTGGTCTGTACTATATATATATATATATATATATATATATATATATATATATTTATAATTGCAAAAAACGGACAGCACCTCCTACAGGTGAGAGTCAGGTACAAGCTACCTGCTGGCTAATTAAATACTAAACAGAAAATGGCAGCAGCACTAGATAAGCCATGAGACATAAAATGAACATGAAATGAACATATAAAGTAAAAAAGCATAACTGCTATGTAGTATATAAAGTGGAAGCTCTTAGCGCATATAAATGATCATAAATATGTCGCGCTCATCCACCAACGATCAAGGTGGCTTCCAGTCGGATGAGTCCTACACTAACACTGACCTGCATCCTACACAAACCGGCAGGCCCATATCAGGAGAACACCATACCTGGTCAGAAGCTGCACCAGTGTGAACAGGAGTGCTAAATTCCCATGCTATGTAGCATATAAAGTGGAAGCTCTGATGAGCCCGACATATTTATGATCATTTATATGCGCTAAGAGCTTCCACTTTATATACTACATAGCAGTTATGCTTTTTTACTTTATATGTTCATCATTTCATGTTCATTTTATGTGTCATGGCTTATCTAGTGCTGCTGCCATTTTCTGTTTAGTATATATATATATATATATATATATATATATTTATTTTTACTACAGAGACCAATAACTCAGCTTTATACTATTGGTACATTATACTTTAGTATGGTAGGTTGGTTTTGAACAGATGTCATATCATGTAGACAGTTAATTGTAAGAGTCTCCACTTCTTAGGTCAGGGAGGTAACCTGATTTCATGAAAGCAGATGTTCTTCAATGAGATAGAAGATGGTTAGAGAAAATGAAGAGTAAGGCCACATTCACACGACTGTATGTATTCCGTGTCCATATAAAAACGGAACGGAAGACATATGGAATGTCTTCCGTAGTATTCCGCATTTTTGCGGACCCATTGACTTTAATGGGGCTACGGACATGTTTTGCGGCCAAGTATAGGACATGTTTCCTTTTTTTTGCGGGAGAACTTCTGTAATATACGGATGCGGAATGCACACAGTGTGCATTCCGCATTTTTTTTCTCCTATGGAAAAATGAATGGGTCCGTATGGTTCCGCATCTTATCCGCAAAAATGCATATAAGATACGGAAATGAACATACGGTCGCGTGAATGGGGCCTAAAATGAATGTTGTTCTGAGGATCTACCACCTGATTCTTACTAATGTTAGTAGATGTTGCAGGATTTTATGTATAAAACAATATAAAAAAAGTATGTCAATGATCTATATTCGCTCATAAGAATGTTCGTTGACATATTTCATGAAGAAGCAGTTAATTTGATTTTAGAAAATAGAAAAACATATGTTTTCTTCATTTCTCCATTACACAGAGCTTTCACAATCACAAAGTTTATATAAAATGATAATTAAAGGGGTTATGCCATGAATAATGTCAAAAATTTAGTACATGCCAATCCCTTTCTAACAAAGCTAGAACCAGCCCTGTACCTCACATGGATCCAGAGATCTCTAGATTCATTAACAGTTTTTTATGTGGCATGTCAATTCTCAAGAGGCATGTCCATTCTGCTGTCACTGGTGGCAGTTGAAAGATGGAACTGAGCAGGTGCGTATGTCGCATTGAGCAGTACAGAGAAATTAGAAAAAGAGCAAACACCAGGTGACACTATACACATAGAGTTCAGTAAATAACTCAGTAGATATTATACATCTTTAATTACTCACAATAACAAAAGTATTCATATCCAGGTGCTGGTTTTAAAACTGTAGAATATTTTTTAAAAAAGTAATAAAAATATTCAAAACAAATTTTCAAAACAGTCATGATACTGTATGTTCATATTGCAATCCAGAGTGTGAAATTAAAGGGGACATACAGTGTTGTGCAAAGTTATTGATGAACTATCCTCAGGTCTTCAACAACAGATCAGTGGGGGTTGTACTCCCAGCTTTATAATTACCCATGTAGCGTCTCATTTACAGCACATTGTAATTACATTTGCTCATCCCATTTACTGAAAGAGGTTATCCCATGATTAATGTAAAAAAAATGAAAATCAGATATCATATAGTGCATGACAACCTGTTTCTAACATAGCTAGACCCAGCCCTGTATCTCACATGGATCCAGAGATCTCCCCATTCATTGCTCTGCTAGATTTATATCAAGCTGACAGCTCAAGGGGAGTGTCTTTTCTGCAGCAGCTCAGGAGGCGTGTCTCAGCTCTCCCTATCACAGTTCAGGAGGCAGTTGAAGGATGAAACTGAGCATGTGCGACCATCTCAGTGAGCAGGACAAAAAAGTAAGAAAAAAAACAAACCGCAGGTGGAGCTATACAGATATATTTTATTGAATAACTCAGTGGCAAAATTGTTCTCAGTGTCCTAAATTTTCAATTACATGCAATTACAAAAGTATTCATATCCAGGTGCTGGTTTGAAAACTGTAGAATATTTTTCGTGTGACAACCCCTTTAACAAGCAAGATGACTCAAGGTAATTTTGAAGAGGAAGCATTGTTTGCATGAGCGCCACTGCCTTTTCAAACAGCTGATCAATACGGATGCCGGGAGTCAGACCCCACCTCATTATAATATTGATGACTTATGCTATCAGAGCGTTCTCATGTGGCCCCCTCTTTCACCAGTGTGCTAAGTGTCAGTATATGAAGAAGAAAAGGAAAGTTTTAGGAATAGATGTGGCTTTCTTGTGTCTGGTTGTAAGGTAGCTTGCTTAAAGGGTTATTCTCATTTTAGACAATGCGGCATATCGCTAGGATATGCCCCCATTGTTTTATAGGTGCGGGTCCCACCGCTGGGACCGCACCTATATCCAGAACGGAGCCCCTGAACTGAATGAGGGCGCACTGCGCATGCGCAGCCGCCCTCCATTCATTTCTATGGGGCCGCCGAAAATAGCCGAGCGCTGGCTCGGCTACTTCCGTCGGCTCCATAGAAATGAATGGGAGTGGTGGCCGCGCTTGCGAATCTTGGAAATTTTCTGCTGCGAAGCGAATCCGGATTTTTGGAGATTCACTTCATTAGATTTGAAAATGTTCTTAAAGCTTTGGAAACTGGGGGTCCTCCAGGCGCAGCGCTCCCCGCTCCGTTCTGGATATAGGTGCGGGGTCCCAGCGGTGGGATCCGCACCTATAAGACAATGGGGGCATATCGCCATTGTCTAAGATGAGAACACCCCTTTAAGAAGAAACCTAGAGAAAACTGGAGATTAGAAAACTAGATGAGCCCCAACTTCCTCCAAAGGCTAAAATGAGATTAACGTCTTCAAGGTTGGATAGACACAAAAATCAGGTTTGGTTCACATTTGACTTGTTTATAATGAAAGTTACAAACAACCCCTTTGAATTATAACAGAGTCCACCAGGTTTCTTGGACGGGGTCCTCCACTTTAAAAAGAAAAAATATATATTTATCTTGTCCAATATTATGGGAACTGCAATGGAACTTCAGGGGCAGATGTAAACAGAATTTAAGCATTCATTTCTCTTTCTCATGTATTTTTATTAAAGCATGGGAATTAGCAAAGATTACAGTGGTTATCTATTGTTTGGTCCCTGTCAAACTAGGACCTATGGGTGTTAGAGAAGAGGATCTTCTGTTTGATTCCTCCTTCTATGAGCTAGATAGGTCAACTGAAGCCATGAATTTATTAGATGGATCCGAAACAGAAGGCAGGAAGTATCTGTTAGGGTTAAAACAGAAATAAGCAGCACACCATAGGGTGAGTAGGACTATGTATCGCCAGACCCTTGTAAATTGGAGGTTCACCTGTATAGGTCGTGCTTGATTAGGCACAACTCTGATGTATGCGTATCAGGATCGCAAAAGTTGTATGGGATGCAGCCACAATCACACTAACTTCGAGAACAGATGCCCAGTCTTCCAAGGAGATAAGTACAGTTGAGAATGATGGACCGTCAGGCGCAACGGACCACATCAACTGTTATGCAATCAATGAATTCTTTTTTATTGTGGAAAGCAATGCTTTTCGGCGACATAATTCTTCTTTTTCAGGTTTACATTTAGTATGTAAACCTGAAGCTGAATAATATCTCCGAAATGTGTTGTTTTTCCCAATAAAAAAGAATCCATTGATCCCACAACAGTTGATGTGGTCCTTTGTGCTTGGTGGTCCATTATTCTCAACTTTATTACATGGATGACTGTTCATCTAAAAGGCTGCTCTGGAATATTAACCTTGAGCAGTCCATGGGGGTGCCATAGGCAGGACCTGGGACAATTAGCTAATAGTAAATAGAACTGGACCCGCATCTATCAGACATCACTGGCATATCCTGGCGATATGCCTCCAATGTTTGAGATGACACAATCCCTTTAATATCTGAGGTGGAAAACACACTTTAAAGGTGTTACTCCGTGGTTGATGTAAAAAATCAATCATCATACCTTTCTAACAAAGCCCTGTACCGCACAGATTTCCCAGAGATATTCAATTGCTCTGCTAGATCATCTTCAGCCTAGCAGCCCAGGGGAAGTGTCCTTACTGCTGCAGCTCTCTCCCTGTAACTGCCACGGCTTCTAGCAGAACATATGACTGGTGGCAGTTAAAAATATAAACTGAGGATGTTCGACCAGCTCAGTGAGATGGACAAAAAAAATCAAGAAAAAGAGCAAACAGCAAGTGGCTCTATACAGATACATCTTATTGAGTAGCTCACTCGCTACATTAATTTTTTATTTATATATAATTACAAAAGTTTTCAGATCTAGATGCATATTAAAGCATATGAAAGCTATTCTTTATGTAATGAAAAGTTATGCAATTTTCAGTATACTTTCTGTTCTTAATCGCTTAATGTTTTTAAGACATCTGCTGGCAGAAACCTTCACTGTTTACTTCCAGCAGATAAAAATCTGATATATGAAATCCACTATATATCCATCCATGTTCTATACACAAATAGCACTACTAAAAGACTCAAGGACTTTCAAATTGGCCTTGTTATATCAACATTCCAACAAGTCAATTCATTTAATTTCTAACTTCAAGTGCTTTTATAGAGAATAACTTTACTTTTTTGCAAACTTTTTGTATCCATTTGAATATGCTTTTATGGTATATCTTTTTTATATTCACATCTATTATGTTTAGCTTTCTAATATTTTAAAATATCTTTATCACATCCATATCTAACAAATTTATCCATAGCTACAAAAAATAAAAACTTTAAGACTTTAAGATATTTGACCTATTAAGATGGGCTTTTTTCATCTTCTTAAGGTCATTTTTTTAATGAAGCTATAGATGATGCAATATCTTAAATGCAGTAATTATTTTCAATGGGGCATAGAAATTACTGGAGGAATAATGTCTTTTATGGACTGTAGGTCTAATGGGATATATTTAAAGACTATCACCTTTAATATATTAATGGACTATTAAGTAGAAAAGTTTTACTCTTTACTATGAGCTGTCTCCTCATTTTATCTTTCCAATCCAATACTATAGTCATGTTTTTGATCATTCTAGCGATAGATTTTGCAAAGGCTAGAAGATAAAGATTCTTAAGCATCACTGTGAGACTCTAATAGAGGCGTCTTTGGTGGCAAAGAAAGGGTATGATGTCGTCCCCGAAGATGTGGTCCCCTAGGATGTAGACAGGGCTTTGTTCTAAAGCTTGCAATACTCATTTTGTGGATCACAAAATATAAATAGCATAGCCCACATGTCTTTGTCTTCATGATGAAATGTTCCTTCTTTTTAAGAAGAGCACACCAATTCATGGGACCTTTTTCATGTAGTCCTCCTTATATCTAATTCACAACCTTCTTACAGTGTCATTTTTCCAGACCATTAAATATATTTCTTTGCTTACATATTCGTATTGATGTCTTGCATTTTAATACATAGTACAATTCCAGTGCATATAGTCATAAATGAAAGAGGAATTCTTCCTTAGTCACCAATGAAGGCTAGATCTTAGGTGTGTAGTGTGTGCTATGTTATACTGGGAGCAGTATAGTAATGAAAGGGGTCACACTGACATATTTTCTACCACCTGTTACTGTGCCTATTACTAACAAAAATATGTAATGATATAGAATAATGTTTGTGTGTGTGTATATATATATATATATATATATATATATATATATATATATATATATTCTTTTTTTCTCCCTCCCTTATACCATCCATTTGGCGTTAGCAACAAAGTCACTATGTGTTGGACATCTTGTTACTTACATACGTATTGATCTTTTCTACATTTTATGCACTGCCTTGTAAAAGTATTCACCTGCTTGGCGTTTTTCCAGTTTTGTTGCATTACTATGTGGAAATAAAATAGATTTTAGAAATAAAAGAAATAACATAAAATACATTTTTTATTTTATTTATGATGGCACTCAAATAAAGTTTGGTCAAACCATTTGACTTCAGCAATCACATAATTAGTTGAATGTGCCCCCCCCCCTATGTGCAAAGCATCACATGATGTGAGTGGGCTTGAGCGAATTGAGTTTTGGACCACAGATCCGAAGTTGATTTGTTTAAGAACTTTGCTGTTTCCGTACACAATTTATTGTATGATTGCATTTTGCTATTGCTGTAATTTAGGTTACACACAGCTGCAGTTAAATATTAGTAATTATGACATCATCTGTAATCTGCTGGATGATTGGTCCATTTCTCTTTTACATCATCGCATGGTCCACACTATAATTACACATGTAAACCATTTTTCTGTGGATGTCTTAATTTGTGCACCCAATGTTTTGGATTTTATTGCTGAAATTGTCTACAAATAAAGCTTCTTAAAGGGGTTATCCAAGACTATTAAATGTCCCCCATATGCCCGGGCCCCTCACAATGAATATACTTACCTGTCTCCCCATTCCCTGCACCGCTCCTGGTCCGCTGCTGCTGCTTCTCCCCGTGTGCGGATAAAAAAAAACGTGTGTCGGGTGGAGCAGCCAATGGTAGGTGGGGATGGGGGCTAGCCTCCCTAGCATCACCTGTGATGCTAGGGAGGCTCGTCCCCGTCTCCACCTGCCATTGGCTGCTCCCCCCCCCCCGCCACCAGAGAAGCAGCATCACCTTACAGGGACCAGGAGCAGTGCAGGGAGCCAGGTAAGTATATTCAGTGTGAGGGGCCTGGGCATATGGGGGACATTTAATAGTCTTGTATATCCTTTTTAAGGATTTTATGCATTTATTCTGTATTCTGTATTCCATTTAAACTTAGAACAAACAGTGTAAAGATGTGGCTGATGCTAGGATGATAAATTTGGTGCAGCGTTACGCTGTCTAGTCTTAATTTATACCCCTTACTAATCGGCTAGCTTTGCACCTGAATTATGCCCCAAACTTTTGGCTCACTTTTGGAGTATATTGGTGGATCTCAAGCCACAACCCTTTCCAGAAGATGACACCTATTTTCTGCTAAGCCTTGCACTATTTTGGATGAGCCAAAAAAAGTGTATCAAACAATAAATATGGTTTAAGCCACGTACCTCTATTTTTTGGTGAAAAAGGGTCGCTAAGTCCTAGCAGTAAATCTCCCCCATTTTTTTTTCTTTAAAAGGAAATATCTGCTAGGGTACCCTGTACTAGAAAATTAAACCAGACTGCTGCCAAAAACAATGTACGTTCCTTTGGCTAGTTGCTTGCCCTCAATACTAACAGTAAATCTGACTTATTCTTTACCTCCACACAACATCAACAGATTTAGCTACAAAAATCAAAGCCAGCTCCAGAAATAAATTGAGTTGAAACAAATCTAGTTCTGAATTCCTAAATATAACAGGACATTAAATGACTGCAAATAGGAGCCAAAATAGAATTGAAGAATCCTTCTATTATTTGGGGAATAGGTTTTAGGAGGAAAGATGATTTTAGGAGAACTTTATATTGGCAAGACTTGACAAACATTATTAAAACATTGACAAAAAAAAACATTGAAGAACTGAAAATTCCACCCGCCGGTAAACACAGACCAGAGTTAATCTTGTTAAAACTGCAGAAAAACACAAAGCTATGACTAGAACAACTTCGGCTTTAAAGTAAGTCTTAAAGGAATTTCGTCTCCAGGAAATTCACCGATAAACCAAGCACAATGCCTTGTAGTATTGGCTCAGCTGAATGTAATGATACCTGTCACTTAGTGATCCCTTGCTTAATTCTAGATAAAAATTACTGATAATAGATAAGCTAATGAGCAGTTATGTGCACCAAGGGCAGGGTCAAGTCATTCAATGCACCCTTGCTCATCCTACTTCCTCAGCCAGCCCCTCCTTTTCCATCTTGATTGGCAGGGCTAGGTTCCTACATGATCATTTTGCATGGGCTTGTCAAGTAGGAAAGGTAGTGGCTGGCAGAGAAAGGAGGTGGAGTAAAGGTGCACTTAGTGACTTAGGCTCGACCTCAGTACACTTAACTGCTATTCTGCAAATTAATTAAAATTACTGTTTTCTCCGGACACAGAACACGGAATAAAATACGTTCGTGTGCATGAGCCCATACTGGCATTTTTCATGTCCTATAAACAAGATTATGGGGAAAATAATTAAAATAAATAAATACATAAAAAGCATGGTGTGTTGTGAAAAAAAAAATCATTTTAAAAATACCCCCGAAGCAACACGAGCATTGGGGCAGCTTTATGAGGCTTGGACAAGGCATAAATGTAGACTGCCTAGCCCTGCAACTACAACTCCCAAGATGCCCCCCTTGTTTGGCTATTCTCAGAACTCCATAGAAATGAAAGGAGCATGCTAGGAGTCACAGTTTCACTGCAGCTGGAGTGCTGGAGGTTAGCCATCACCAGTATAGCCACTCACCAAATTTATCACAGTGGCTCAACCTGGATGATATATCTGGTGCACAGATAAACACTTTTAAATAACTTTATATCAACTATTATTGGCTTGTTTTGCAACAGAATATTATGCCAGAATTGTGGAAAAACGTTGTTGCAAAATGTTACATATTACCCATACACATGACTCTGTTATAGTAGATCACGCCTCCTACAACTAGATGTGTTAAACTGTACAAAAATTTGGTGAGATTTTATAACAATGTCTAAGTAACTCACACTAAATGTGGCCATTATTATTTTCACTTATATTATATTTGTAATACCATACCCAACCACATGGTTTGCTATAACAGAAATAAAAGGCTGCCACAATTTATTACATGTAGATCAATACTAATAAACACTAATAACACATACTGTAAGAATATGCTTCTTTGATTTGTAAAAAAAAAAAAAAAAAAAATACTGTGATCCCTCAAGATACAATGGCCTTCCACAATATTTTCAACATACAATTGTCTTTTCGGAAGTTGAAACTAGACTCAACATACAATGTCTCAGACTCAGATCCAGTCGATCAAGGCCACTTCTCTGGTAAAATAACTGTATTAGATGCTAGTTATCAGCTATGACTGTTATATGTAAGGACTTGTTTTATCTGTCTTAGTTATCTGCTTATTTTTCTTAAATCTTCATTTTCTCTTCGATGACATTTTGGGGCTTTTGAACCAATTACACTACTTACAATGGTTTCACCATACAATGGTCATCCTGGAACCAATTAATATTGGGGAGAGGAAAGTTATCATTTGCAGTGGTTTTGGTGTTAGTTTAAGTCTGTCTTTGCTTTGAGAGGCTGCTCCAAATTAATAAAGCAGACAACAGTAGCAATATATTTGGCGCAAACACAATGTGGAATGCTCCCATGTCTGTAAAAGTACATTAGCATAGCAGAGATGCAACTTTTTTGTAACTTTTTAAAAAGTATGAATCATAAATGATAATGTTTTAATCTTAAATCCTGATCTTCCACTTCTAAAAGAGAAGATGCTCACCAAATGTAGCAAAATTTAACCAAATGACACAAAAATATGCTCCAGTTGTTGCACATGGGCATTTTGACACCAATAAATGCCCCCCTATATGTGTATGTTACTGCCCTGTATGAGCACCTGTCCTGTACCTATATTGGGATGTGAAACGTCCGCAAAATATCTATAAAACTACAAAATGATTAAAAAAAACACACATAAACCAAATATGAAATGATGCTCAAGATGTTTCTTCTAGCTTTGGGCACTGTAAAGTAACTGACTAAAACAAATGTTAAAAATATGTTATTGTTTTGTGTCATAAAAATGTATTTAAGCCGTTTATATATAATTACTTCCCCTTTTGAGTGCAATTATTGGTTCATAGTTAGACCATCTGGAGGATGTTTCTTCTTTGTGCAGCTACTGTAAGTCACTGAAAGTTTGTGTCTTAGGTGTTCTGCTGTTATTACATTGGATGTTCAGCAATTTTGTCTGATAGTGAAAGTTAATGGCCTAACTGCATGTCTTAAGTAATAACATTTCAAAGAGTTTTTTGAAGGTAATCATTTCTGTGAAGGAACTTAGGACTTGACCATAACTTCAAGCTCAAATACATTTGCTTTATCGATATAAATATGTTTTTATAAGGTAAGTTATTCCTGTGCTCTAGAACCCTCACTTACTGGAAAAAATATGGGTCCAATGACCCCCGATGACAGTGGACACTTTCCTGTAGAATAAAATAAGGAATGGAACTCTTTGCTCAGATATGTTTATAATTTCAATAAACATCAAGGAAGACAACTGCATTCAAGCATGGTCTCCTCTACATTGTATTATATGTAGACAATGGCTGTTGTGAGGGTCAAGTGACCACCATTCTTCCAGTAAATGAAAACTCCAGAGATGGGACCGGTACCTACAGTATCAGGTATCAACAGCACATCCTATGTTGGTAGTCGTTTTAACACTTTGGTGGGCCAAGATAGTGTGACAGATGGTAATAGTGTCAAACACAGTAATAGTGTTCCTTTAGTGGCTTCATCACAATAATTGTGCCGCTTACATACAGTCACAGGAGTGCAGAGGTAGCAGTCAAAAGCGGCCCAGGAGCCTGAGGGGGCCCAAAGACCCTTGTGCTGCATAAGAAGGCACAGGTACCTCTGGCTGGAGGGAAGGGATTAGGTCAAGAATTTGGCATGGGAGGGGGTGCCTTTTCAATGTTTGGCTCAGGCAGCATGAAGGCTATGTGCTTCCCTGCCCCTTGCCACAAAGCTCTGAAGAAAGCGGGGCCCAAGCTGAACTCTTGCACCTGAGCCCATGAGTCTTTAGCTATGCCCCTGTATACCATAATAATAGTCCCCCTTTACTGCCTACACATAGTAACCATGTTCACCTTTGTGTCTGAAGACAGTTATAATGGCCCCAACACAGCAATCATGCCCCTTCATTGCAAAAGTGCCACTTTAGTGAATGTGCACAGTTAACGTGGCCAATTAATGCCCCCACAAAGTTATAGTTCCCCCATAAGACACCCTTGCACAGTAAACGTGGCCCACTCACATAAATAGTGCCCATGTATTGCACATACACAGCTATGGTGCCTCTTTAATGCCTCCTTTTAGTATATGTGGCCGCTAAGTGTTCTTGCTGCTGCAGAGTAATAGTAACCTCTTAGGACATTCCACACAGTAATAGTATCCCTTTAGGTCACTCCTCGCAGTGCTTATGCCCCTATGCAGTTAAAATTCCCTCTTATAACTAAGTACCCCATTAGTGTCTCCATGCAGTAAAAGTGCCCCCCTAAAAAAAAACAAAAAACAAAAAAACAATACTTACCTAACGCCTTCCCATGTTGAATGTAGCATCTCAGACCACAGGCCTCTTCTGACATGGTGTTGGGGGGCATGATGAAGTCACTGTATTGCACTGGCTGGCCTGCAGTTTGTGATATCTCATAGGCCACAGATATAAAGTACCAGTGGTATACAAGAGTGTACACTATGGCAGAGCAGGGAGCTGGCGAGTTACTGCTCCACCCATAATGTTCATCTATATCGGCATTAGATGAAGATATGAATGTAGTGGAAAATGGAACTGCCATCGGAGGCTCACTTCCAATGGGTCCAATGCAGGTACACTGCTTGCCCTATGGTTTGTGTTTACATGCAGAGAGAGAGGGAGAGCGCATCATAATCATGACCGGTTAGAACAAAGGCAAAAATCCAGACAGGAGAGCTGCTAACCAAAATTTGTTGTTCTGAGGGCACAATAACCTACACAAGTATTGTCAGATCAGTCTCAAGGTGCTGTGCACTGTCCCCACAGGATCCACAAGCAAGCCACTATATGCCGTGAAAAAAGACTAGGAGAAGGGGGAGCTCTGGAGTGACACTACCACAGCAGATCATACAAACTGTTATCAGTAATGTTGAGCGAATTGAAATATCCGTAGTGGACTTTGATGCGAATTTCAGAGAAAATTTGATTAATCACAAAACCAAATCGTGCTTCGTGGTGGAATCAATTTAACCTGAAATTGTGTAAAAAGCAAAAAGAAATCATACCCTATCCATTTGCTCGCGACTGGGTGGCTAGTGTGATGATGTCATCACGGGCCACACGAGATCTCACACCAGATCAGTCCATCACGGGCCGCGAGATTTAAAGCCTGATTGGCCCATCGCGAGCAAATGGTTCAGGTGAGTATTATTTACCTGATATTATATAATCTGTTATCTGTATCTGTTATTTATAACAGATGCCGTGATCATGTATGAATCTGAAGGGTACAATGACGGGAAGCGGAAGAATCACTGCTCCCTTTCATTGCACCCACTACTTTCAAAGAAATGCAGTTTGTGGCAAAATAATTTGCCGTGCAGACAATTTTTTCTGTAAAGTTTTGCAAAGCAGCCGAATTGAATTTTATTAATAATTCACTCATCTCTAGTGGTAACTAATCAATTTTCACTGAAATGGTAAAAAAAAAATACTTACCTCATCCATTTGAGCACGAAGAGGCCGCCACAGCCATCTTGACTGAAGATCCCGCATGAAATATTGTGCATGGTGACGTATGAGGTTGCCATGCACTGCTCAAGATTTTGCGTGGGATCTTCAATCAAGATGGCTGCGGTAGACTCTTCACACTCAAATGAATAAGGTATTATTTTTATTAACTCCCTAATTTTTCATCTCAGATGCCAGGGATTTAATGGCGGGGTGGTGTAATCGCAATTCCCCGTCACTGCTCCCACAACTTACAAAGAAATGTGCTTCGTGATGAAGTAATTCATCACAAACTGAATTTCTTTGTGAAATTCGGCTAAGCGGTAGAATCGAATTTTTGTAAACTTTTCTCATCTCTAGTTATCAGCAAAGTACTCTTCAGTGATTCTGGTCTGCTTCTGTTAACTTAAGTTACTGCCTGACAAAGGCACCAATATAGTCCCGAAATGCGTAGCAGAGACAACTACCAATAAGGTGTATATTACCAATAACAGTTCGTATAGTCTGCTTAGGCAGTGCCACTCCAGAGCTCCTCGTTCTCCTAAGATTTCTTCACTGCCCTATGGTTTAAGCAGCCCTGGCTGTGTATATTTCATGCATTTTGAGAAGGGATGTGAAATGATGCAAATGTTGGCCTGGAGCTGGCACCAAAGGAAGCTTACAGCACAGGATGTTGTAAATCAAAAATAAATGAGCACACAGTGAGCTTGTCCTAGAGGGGACAGGAAAAAAAAAACTTTTTAACTTAGTGTTTTAGGATGGATCTTGAAGACATTTGCAGATGGCAACAGGAAAATAATTACTTTGTAATACAAAACGGGAAATATTGGAGGTACTTAATCAGTTTAAGGCCAAGCTATTTTCCCTCTTCATGACCAGTCACATTTTTTTATTTAAATAGATTCAGGTTTGAAAGTGATTTAGGGCTTTATTTTGTTTTTTATGTCACTTTTAGTTTGGTATTTAAAAATAAATAAATAAATATAAAAATGGCAATTATATATATATATATATATATATATATATATATATATATATATATATATTATTGCCATTTTTATATTTTTATATAGGGGATATATAGTATATAGTCACTGGGGTTGGCACTAGAAGCTGCTGTGAGACCTAGTAATGGCTCTACTTTCTTATTTATTCATTTTTTATTTTGTTTTGACTTTACTTTTTTTACTTTATTCAATATGTTAGCCTCAGTTAAGGAAGAAGGAAGCCTTATAGAACAGCTATTGTAGAACAAGTAGAAGATCTGGTCAACTTGTGCTGGTGCACGTAGATGCATCTGAATCTTTTTAGAAAGAATATGATCCTGGCACTCATCTTCCTCAATGTGCTTTTATTATCGTAACATCAGTTTTTATATAGGATGAGTTTCGTCCTGTCCAGAGCCTTTGTCAACTTTATAACTACTATAGTTGAGCTCTAGAGGGGCCAAAACGCGTCCTACAGTATGTAAAAACTGATGTTGTGATAATAAAAGCATATTGAAGAAAGTAAGTGCCAGGATCATCTGCTTTCTTATGGCACAGCTAATCTGAGTCTGCTAAGCTCGATTAGCTCCTGCAGTTTCCTGGAATTTAGGACATGAGGAGGAAGTGTAATCGCCACTGTGTCTACATTCATTGAGAATGCTTGATCAGGAATAAACCATTTATGCCTTTGTTATGTTATGGGGAGTCCGGCTGTCACTGGCAACCAGCTCCTAGCTCCTGCAGCCGCATGTTCAGCATGCAGCTGCAGGTTCAGCATGGATGCCAGGAGCATCCTTGCAGAATTATATGCGGTATTATGTATTAAAAGCTTTTTTTTTTAAACACAGAACTCTAAACCCTTACAACAGCCATTTTGTATTTAGCTTTAACATACACAAACAGAAAATAAAGATTGTTGTCAAACATTTACATTTTGTACTTTGCTTTTGCACTTTTGTTGCTTGTGCACAATGCCCAGTTTTTACTATTTCTCATTGTTCTTGTGGCTCGAGTTCAATAAAAGAGAAAACAGCTGACTTCTATTGGCTTATAAAGGCTGAATGCATTTGACTCCATGACAAGTTTCACCGAATTTCTAAAAAGCGGCACTGCCATTTCAAGGATGTTATGTTCTTTTAACCATGTAAAAGAAAATCACACAAATGAGTCCACAGTGTAACTTCCAGATGGTTCCTTTGTTATTATTAAAAGAGT
The DNA here is from genome assembly GCA_900303285.1 of Rhinella marina. Classification (NCBI taxonomy): domain Eukaryota; kingdom Metazoa; phylum Chordata; class Amphibia; order Anura; family Bufonidae; genus Rhinella; species Rhinella marina. The sequence continues at coordinate 6,514 of ONZH01028196.1, read as the reverse complement.
CTCTAAAGCCCTTGAGGCTCTGATGTGATATCCTGTAATGAAAATACAATCCTGCTATCAGTAAAACAGTGGTGCGGTTTATGCCTACGAAGAAGGACAGTAAAATTCATGCAGTGTAATAAGATGATATTTACATAAAGTAATAAGGATTACAGTATCTGAAATTATGTCTTTTCAGGAAGATTTATACCTATACTGAAGGAGACTAAGGCATCTGTCTTTCCGATTAGATAAAAGGGCCATTGGTTCATTCTGACTACTGGAAACCCAACTGACTATGAAGATAAAGGAGTATCACTTCCTATTCATAGTGGAGAGGTAGAGACATAAGCGGTCATGCTTCAATTAAATCAACCACAGAAAAGAAGAAGAAGATCAGTAGTATCGCAGCCCAGACAAATTATACAGTAGGGATGTTACTGGTTTGCAGAAGGTATTTTATTTAAAGTTGCTCTGGCAGTGCGTTTCAGGGCCGCCCTGACCCTTTCGTCACACAGATAGCAATTGAACAGTTGTTATCTGCCTGACGAAGGGGCTCAGATGGCTTCGAAACGTGTTGCCAGGACAACTTTTAATAAAGTATCCTCTTCAAACTAGAACTAGAGTCATCCCTACTGTATACCTTCATTGTGCCACTGCGATACTCTCAATCTTCTTCTCTTCATCAGTGTCTCATCCAGTTCAATGTGTTATCTGGAGGGAGTCCATGGCTGTACCACTTTTACTGTGTTACTTTGTGTTACATTCTGCAGGTTGTTGCACCCTCAGCACAAGACTATCAGGGGAAAAGCTCTTCACTTAGCTACTTTGTCTATGTTTTGGTGGATCTCACCATGATGTGCTCTTCCTTCTCTTCTATGTGAGTTTTACTGAAATCAAGGGATATACAGAAACAGCCATGGAAAAGGGAAATATTGATTGGAGTTCCACCTTTACAAGGCCCATGATGGACTTGACAGATCTGTTTGCGCATTTAAAGGGGTTGTCTAAGAACATTAATTTAAAAAAATTACAAGGGTGTAAAGCATCAGAAGGAGTAATTTATCTTAACACTCCCCTGATGCTCAGGTGCCAAAGCTTCCCCGGTTTGCCACCAGTCCCCTGCTAGTCCCCAGCAATGACATGATAACACATCACCAGTGATTGCTTGAAGCAATGACCTCAGTGGTGTGGACACATCATCAGAACAGAGGTCAGGGTCGGGATAATTAAACTATCGTATCAGGTTTAGGTCTGTTTGAAGAAGAAACTAGGTGTTAGTGGGTCTTTATCTTTTTTACTGTTACAGAACAATAGTTATCAGAGTAGTTTTAAACATATTAATATTAAGGCATTTTTGAAAAAAGGTGGTGACCGTCATTTCACAGTTGTTCAAGGAGGGCGCTTTTATTTTCTTTGAAGGTTTTACATTTGCTGACTGTACATAAATTCATCAATTTAGTTATACTCAACTGTATTACGCTTTTTATGACACTAAAAGTAAGTTTTTCTTTTATGCACAATAGAACTGTCTAATTAACGCTATAGTTAGAGATGAGCGAGTAGTGAAATATTCGAAAGTTCGAAATTCGATTCGAATAGACCGCGAAATTCGACTATTCGACCGAATATCGAATCCCATTAAAGTCTATGGGGAAAAAATGCTCGCCACTTGGAAATCTCAATTCGACCACTTGGAGGTCACCAAGTCCACCCTGGAACCTCAGAAAAGGATGCCAACACTGCTGGAATGCAACTGGGACAGCAGGGGAAGCATGTCTGGGTGCATATAACGCGCCCAAGTCGCACTATTACGCCACTATCACAGCCTCTCAACAATACACTCCAAACACAATCTAACCTCTCTGTAAAGTGAGACCATACAAGGAAACCTTCTTTCCTCAACATTGCCATGGACCCCAAGCCAAACTAGACAAAAAAGAAGATAAAATTCTGCACCCCTTAAAATCACGTTGCCTATGACAACCACAGATGGCATAGGCAAGGGGGAAAGCAAATAGACCCCACTCATAATTGTCATTGTGTGTGTGTGTGAGATGTGGTCAGACATGTCTTCTTTAAAATGTAAAAACAACTCAAACACATGCAGAAGCCTTAAAATGCCCAAATTGTTGGCGCTTGAGATGTCAGTGACCCGACCTGGCCCAGTGTCATGTCTAGCAGGTAAAGCAGTGGGGATGTTGAGGGATGCGTAGGACCGCAAAAGGCAGGAAGAGGCCGTGGGCTGGCCAGAGGCTCATGGAAAATTTTGTGGAGGCCCAAGAGGTGAGACGTCTTAAAAATTGTGTGGAGGCTAAAGAGGTGAGACCTCTTAAACATTTTGTAGAGCCCCAAGAGGTGAGACCTCTTAAAAATTATGTGGAGGCCCAAGAGGTGACACCTCTTAAAAATTATGTGGAGGCCCAAGAGGTGAGACCTCTTAAAAATTATGTGGAGGCCCAAGAGGTGAGACCTCTTAAAAATTATGTGGAGGCCCAAGAGGTGAGACCTCTTAAAAATTATGTGGAGGCCCAAGAGGTGACACCTCTTAAACATTTTGTGTAGGCCCAAGAGGTGAGACCTCTTAAAAATTATGTGGAGGCCCAAGAGGTGAGACGTATTAAAAATTATGTGGAGGCCAAGAGGAGAGACGTGTTAAAAATTATGTGGAGGCCCAAGAGGTGAGACCTGTTAAAAATTATGTGGAGGCCCAAGAGGTGAGACCTGTTAAACCTTTTGTGGAGGCCCAAGAGGTGAGACCTGTTAAAAAGTTATGTGGAGGCCCAAGAGGTGAGCAATAAATATATACATTTTTCTTATTTACGGAGCAATTCTACGGCGGTTAAGGAGGAGGAGGTGGAGGAGGAAATGGCACTTCATACAGATGGCACTTCACTTTTGGCTGCTTTCCACTGTTAACCTCTTAAACCTTTTGTGGAGGCCCAAAAGGTGAGACCTGTTAAAAATTATGTGGAGGCCCAAGAGGTGAGACCTGTTAAACATTTTGTGGAGGCCCAAGAGGTGAGACCTGTTAAACATTTTGTGGAGGCCCAAGAGGTGAGACCTCTTAAAAATTATGTGGAGGCCCAAGAGGTGAGACCTGTTAAACATTTTGTGGAGGCCCAAGAGGTGAGACCTGTTAAAAATTATGTGGAGGCCCAAGAGGTGAGCCATAAATATATACATTTTTCTTATTTACGGAGCAATTCTACGGCGGTTAAGGAGGAGGAGGAGGAGGAGGTGGAGGAGGAAATGGCACTTCATACAGATGGCACTTCACTTTTGGCTGCTTTCCACTGTTAACCTCTTAAACCTTTTGTGGAGGCCCAAAAGGTGAGACCTGTTAAAAATTATGTGGAGGCCCAAGAGGTGAGACCTGTTAAACATTTTGTGGAGGCCCAAGAGGTGAGACCTGTTAAAAATTATGTGGAGGCCCAAGAGGTGAGCCATAAATATATACATTTTTCTTATTTACGGAGCAATTCTACGGCGGTTAAGGAGGAGGAGGAGGAGGTGGAGGAGGAAATGGCACTTCATACAGATGGCACTTCACTTTTGGCTGCTTTCCACTGTTAACCTCTTAAACCTTTTGTGGAGGCCCAAAAGGTGAGACCTGTTAAAAATTATGTGGAGGCCCAAGAGGTGAGACCTGTTAAACATTTTGTGGAGGCCCAAGAGGTGAGACCTGTTAAAAATTATGTGGAGGCCCAAGAGGTGAGCCATAAATATATACATTTTTCTTATTTACGGAGCAATTCTACGGCGGTTAAGGAGGAGGAGGAGGAGGAGGAGGTGGAGGAGGAAATGGCACTTCATACAGATGGCACTTCACTTTTGGCTGCTTTCCACTGTTAACCTCTTAAACCTTTTGTGGAGGCCCAAAAGGTGAGACCTGTTAAAAATTATGTGGAGGCCCAAGAGGTGAGACCTGTTAAACATTTTGTGGAGGCCCAAGAGGTGAGACCTGTTAAACATTTTGTGGAGGCCCAAGAGGTGAGACCCGTTAAAAATTATGTGGAGGCCCAATAGGTGAGACCTCTTAAACATTTTGTGCAGGCCCAAGAGGTGAGACGTGTTAAAAATTATGTGGAGGCCCAAGAGATGAGACCTGTTAAACATTTTGTGGAGGCCCAAGAGGTGAGACCTGTTAAACATTTTGTGGAGGCCCAAGAGGTGAGACCTGTTAAACATTTTGTGGAGACCCAAGAGGTGAGACCCGTTAAAAATTATGTGGAGGCCCAATAGGTGAGACCTCTTAAACATTTTGTGCAGGCCCAAGAGGTGAGACGTGTTAAAAATTATGTGGAGGCCCAAGAGGTGAGACCTGTTAAACATTTTGTGGAGGCCCAAGAGGTGAGACCTGTTAAACATTTTGTGGAGGCCCCAAGAGGTGAGACCCGTTAAAAATTATGTGGAGGCCCATAGGTGAGACCTCTTAAACATTTTGTGCAGGCCCAAGAGGTGAGACGTGTTAAAAATTATGTGGAGGCCCAAGAGGTGAGACCTGTTAAACATTTTGTGGAGGCCCAAGAGGTGAGACCTCTTAAACATTTTGTGGAGGCCCAAGAGGTGAGACCTGTTAAACATTTTGTGGAGGCCCAAGAGGTGAGACCTGTTAAAAATTATGTGGAGGCCCAATAGGTGAGACCTCTTAAACATTTTGTGCAGGCCCAAGAGGTGAGACATGTTAAAAATTATGTGGAGGCCCAAGAGGTGAGACCTGTTAAACATTTTGTGGAGGCCCAAGAGGTGAGACCTCTTAAACATTTTGTGGAGGCCCAAGAGGTGAGACCTGTTAAACATTTTGTGGAGGCCCAAGAGGTGAGACCTGTTAAAAATTATGTGGAGGCCCAAGAGGTGAGACCTGTTAAAAATTATGAGGAGGCCCAAGAGGTGAGACCTGTTAAAAATTATGTGGAGGCCCAAGAGGTGAGACCTGTTAAAAATTATGAGGAGGCCCAAGAGGTGAGACCTCTTAAACATTTTGTGGGGGCCCAAGAGGTTGAAACCTCTTAAACATTTTGTGCAGGCCCAAGAGGTGAGACCGGTTAAAAATTATGTTGAGGCCCAAGAGGTGAGACCGGTTAAAAATTATGAGGAGGCCCAAGAGGTGAGACCTCTTAAACATTTTGTGGAGGCCCAAGAGGTGAGCCATAAACATATAAATTTTTCTTATTTACGGAGCAATTCTACGGCGGTTAAGGAGGAGGAGGAGGTGGAGGAGGAAATGGCACTTCATACAGATGGCACTTCACTTTTGGCTGCTTTCCACGGTTGGAGAAGCAAAGTCCGGGTCAATCCACTTGCTGTTCATTTTGATTAGCGTCAGCCTGTCCGGCACTGTCGGTTGACAGGCGGCTGCGCTTATCGGTTATAATGCCCCCGGCTGCGCTGAACACCCTTTCTGATAGCACGCTGGCGGCAGGGCAGGCAAGCACCTCCAAGGCGTACAGGGACAGTTCCAGCCACGTGTCCAACTTGGAGACCCAGTAAGTGTAGGACGCCGAGGGATCGGGGAGGACAGGGTTACGGTCTGCCAGGTACTCCCGCAACATCCGCCGATACTTGTCCCTCCTGCTGATAGCGGGCCCCGCAGTGATGGAAGTTGCACGAGGGGTGCCATGAACGTGTCCCACACCTTGGAGAGTGTTCCCCTGGTGGCTGTGGGCCTGATGGATGTTGTGGGACTCTGGGAGACCCTCTCCTCTCTGCCGCCAGCGATGGTGGGTGGGAAAATCTCCATCATGTTCTGCACGAGTTCCCTCTGGTATTCCAGCAATCGATTCGTCCTCTCCTCTACCGGAATAAAAGAGGAGACGTTATCTTTATACCGGGGGTCCAGGAGTGCGAAGACCCAGTACAGTTTGTTCTCCACTATCCGGACAACACGTGTGTCCCGGGAAAAGCAGCCCAGCATGAAGTCAGCCATGTGTGCCAGACTCTGAATAGGCATGACCTCACTGCCCCCACCAGAAGGATCACTTGCCATTTCCTCCTCTTCCTCTTCCGCCTCCTCTCCGCCCCATCCGCGCTGAACCAATGGGACGCACACAGCCTGACTGCTACCCTCGCCGCCAGCATCCTCCTCCTCTTCCACAGCCACCTCCACGTCGTCCTCCTCCTCCTCATCCTCCTCCTCCTGCAACTGCCACCGTGAAGCAGACAAAAGTGTGGTCTGACTGTGTAGCTCCGTTGCGTCTCCTCCTACCCCCGTCTCCTCTGCGTGCAATGCTTTCTCCCTTATTGCGATGAGCGATTCTTTAAGGACGCCTAGGAGCGGGATGGTTACGCTTACTATAGCGTCCTCGCTGCTGACCTTCTTGTGGACTCCTCAAAGATACGCAGTACATCGCATATGTCTGCCATCCATGGCCACTCGTGGTTGGCAAACTGAGGGAGCTGAGTTGGAGGCACGCGTGGATTCATAATCTGGTACTCCATCAATGCTCTCTGCTGCTCACACACCCTGGCCAACATGGAATAGGTGGAATTCCAGCGAGTGGGCAGGTCGCACAACAGCCGATGTTCAGGCAAA
>ONZH01028195.1:0-27841 GCA_900303285.1 Rhinella marina | reverse complement strand
GTCACGTGATCCGTGACAATGTCACGTGACCGCTACTGATCCGCACGTATCCGGTACGAGACGCTTCAAGAACACGTTTCCAGGTAACGGGGACACCTTAAGACATTGAAGTCACACGATATATAACTGTGTACTGGCTATTTACAGTCTTCCAGAGTATTGAACAGAGAATGACAGTTAATAATTAACATTATTCAACTCAAAATTAGTGATGTTCAGCACATACTGACAGTTCCTTGTATTAGTGGTAGTTCTTAGTTGATGGTGTTAGTCCAGGTCAAAAAACATGAATTCTTACCACCCCAGTGACAAAAGTCCTCAAGTAATCCCACCAAGATAAGCTATCTGTGAAAATAAAAACAACAGATCAATATCAACAGTATTGGGGAAAGGTTCTTATCCTACCTAGCCAAATCTTATCCCTACAGTATAAGTCCTTCCTTGCGCAGACTGCAGACGCAAATGAGGAACTGCGGCCTAAATTAACGGTAGAAAAAATACCAACGGATGTCAGGTATATAGACTTTTGAAAGGTTCTAATACACACGCTGTGCACGTAGCGGTAGTGTCAGGCATACTTGCGTTCTTTTTGCCCAAAAAGAAAAAAAATATGTAGCCAGAATATAACAATGGACTTTTGTGTCTTTTGAACAGAAATACTAGCCCTGCCTAGCCAAATCCTATCCCTACACTATAAGTCTCTCCTTGCCCAAATGTTATACAGCAAGACGCAAAAGAGGTACTGCAGGCTTAACAGCAGAAATAATAGCAAAGGATGTCAGGTATATAGTATACAGAGAGTATCATACAGCATGCAGCAGCTGCACAGGTGGTGTTGATGGCGGGCCACCTAGCGCTATTTTTAACACCCCTAAAATAAAAAAAATGTTTGCCTGCAAGATATAATAGCCCTTAAAAGGGCTTTTGGGTCTTTTCTGAGCAAATTCTATCCCTGCTTAGCGTTCTTCTGTCCCTACTCTAGCTGTCCCTGCTTGCATCAGCTCTCCCTGGCTCGGTATGAGCCGGTCACATGTCACCGGGTGGTTTTTTATGTTCCTGGCCAGCCAATCACTGTAATGCCAGCAGCAAACATGGCTACTGGCATTACAGTGAATGCCAGTACCTTCCCGCGCGCTAATTGGCTAATTAGCGTGCGGGGAGGAGACTCGAGTATGGCACTCGAGCACACACGTGTTCGGTCGAACACCCCGTGGACCCGAGCACAGCCATGTTTGGCCGAATACTATATTTGGCTGAACATGTTCGCTCAACACTAATCAATATACATAAGAAAAATATATATGAGATGGATGATACCACTTCACTCCCCGGCATCACTGAAGACAACATCCTGATGTTCAGCAGCATCAGATCATGGTTCGTACCTGCAATAGGGAGCAGAGGGAATCCCAGGAAAAGGGAGTCTCTGAACCTCTGGTCTGAAGTCTGTAATGGTGGATTCTGGTGTTTGGTCTGGGGCCTATAAACATAGGGTTGTCTGGAGCGGAAGCTGTAAACGAGGGTGGGTCTGGGTTCTGTAAACCAGCGGATTGTTAAGTCTATGAGCAATCAATTTATTTATGGTTATATTTAGGCTTCAATATGGGTACATTTAGTAGAGTTATGGTATAAATACATTTTAACATCTGACATCATTTTAGAAGGCCTATTGCAATATGCTTCTTTTGGGAACCCATCATCTTGTTAGTAAGAATCTTCATTAGAAATGTGCACTGTGTGGCTGCAATAAGGTACAGAAAACATCACCATATTGCAGTGTCCCCCTTCAGAGCAGCGGTGCACTGTAAAAAGAAGGTTAAAAATAAATGTTTGTATACTTTTGCACAAAGGCGCTAATAGGTTATATCCTCAGTCACCTAGATGGAGTAGGTGTCAAAATTTGTATATAGAAAGAAGATGTGAGAACATTCTAGTTATACAGTCAGTCTAGTCAGACAAGACAGTTAAATCCTAGAGGAGAGAGCACATGCAGAATGGAATAGCTGGCAAAAAAGCCAGTCCTGGATTAGGTGTCAGCTTTGGCCAGGCCAGGAAAGAACTTTACTTGGAAAAGCAGGCCAGATGAAACAAAGAAGGAGTAGTGAAAAGTACTTTGGAGAATTGCTGTGTGAAAAGGACCACTGAGTCTCCATTGCCACGTGTTCAGGAGTTCTTTTAGTGCCTGGACCCACATAAAGCAGATTGATCGCCTGCATAAAATCCCACAGAGGATACCGTGGATGCATACTGTACATTGTAAGTGCAATGACATGTGCAAAAAGTGCAGCACTTAGGGCCCATTCACACGACTGTGTGAATGGGTCCACATCTATTCCGCAATTTTGCAGAATAGATGGGGCCCCATTCACTTCAATGGGCAGCTTGCGATCTTGCCAAGCCATGGCTTTGTGCTGCGGCTCCGCAAGGAAATATAGAACATGTCTTATTCTTGTCCGCAGAAGCGGACAAGAATAGGCATCTTCTATGTGGTGGCGGCGATGTGTGTTCTGCAAATTGCGTGTGATCTGCATTTTTGTGGTATCACGGCCGTCTGAACGGCCCCTTAGTCTGACATTAGAATCTGCCCTATGGATGCATCATACCAGTGAAAGTGTTGAAACCCCATGCCTGGATGTTTATGTCCATGTCATCTTGAGAAGTGCAGTGTAAGGAGGACCTAATTCTTCACTAAAGAAATTCTGCTGTTAACATGGCTACATTATTCCCTGCACTACTAAATTGTAGAGATGAGCGAGTAGTGAAATATTCGAAAGTTCGAAATTCGATTCGAATAAACCGCGATATTCGACTATTCGACCGAATATCGAATCCCATTAAAGTCTATGGGAAAAAAATGCTCGCCACTTGGAAATCTCAATTCGACCACTTGGAGGTCACCAAGTCCACCCTGAAACCTCAGAAAAGGATGCCAACACTGCTGGAATGCAACTGGGACAGCAGGGGAAGCATGTCTGGGTGCATATAACGTGCCCAAGTCGCACTATTACGCGACTATCACAGCCTCTCAACAATACACTCCAAAGACAATATAACCTCTCTGTAAAGTGAGACCATACAAGGAAACCTTCTTTCCTCTACATTGCCATGGACCCCAAGCCAAACTAGACAAAAAAGAAGATAAAATTCTGCACCCCTTAAAATCACGTTGCCTATGACAACCACAGATGGCATAGGCAAGGGGGAAAGCAATCAAGCCATCACTATTTTTCCCTCTGTGCCATCCCTGCCTTGCCCAGGCACATGTCCCAAAACATCATCCACGCCCGAGTAACACGGTTACTGCAAAAGGCCATTTGACCACCAACACTTTGGTTTGAGGCCGGGGATGCTACATCTCCCTGACAGCACACTGGGTGAATGTTGTGGAGGCGGGGACGGGCAAACCTGCTACCCCCACCCAAGTTTTGGGCCTTGGTTCTGTCTGGATTTCCGCAACCCTTACAGACAGCTCGGCAAACCCCTCCTTCTCCTTCTAGATTTGTTAAATCTGTCCACCACCCAGTCAAGTCCACAAAGTCCAGTCTCGTCGATAGCCTGCAGAAACTGCAGGGACCTCACTCTGACCCTCCTTCCTCCCACCCTGCCCAATGTTATCAACCCAGTGTTCCCACCCATGCAAGAATCGCAGGAGCTATCTGAGGATTTTGTTTGTTCTGATGCCCAAACACTGGAGCAAGCTCCATCTCTAGCTGATGGTGGTGTGGAACGGGCACTAAAGTGTAAAATGATTAGGGACGATGATGAGACACAGTTGCCAGCAAGGGAGGCTGTTGGAGCAAAGTGAGGCAGTGTAAGAGGAGGTGGTTGAGTATGACGAAGTCAGTGACCCGACCTGGCCCAGTGTCATGTCTAGCAGGTAAAGCAGTGGGGATGTTGAGGGATGCGTAGGACCGCAAAAGGCAGGAAGAGGCCGTGGGCTGGCCAGAGGCTCATGGAGAAGGCAGGCTAGAGCCCGCAGGGCCGCATCTCTTCCCTATAACAGGCCCCCACACAAAGCTCTCCCATCGAGGGCTCTTAGGTCCTTGTTGTGAAAATATTTTAATGAGTGCGCAAAGTTAGCTTGAGGTGAGCCCTCGAAAAAATTATATGGAGGCCCAAGAGGTGAGCCCTCGAAAAAATTAAGTGGAGGCCAAAGAGGTGAGACTTCTTAAAAATTGTATTAAGGCCCAAGAGGTGAGCCATAATAAAAATTGTTTGTAGGCCCAAGAGGTGAGACCTCTTAAAAATTGTTTGTAGGCCCAAGAGGTGAGCCATAATAAAAATTGCTTGTAGGCCCAAGAGGTGAGCCATGATAAAAATTGCTTGTAGGCCCAAGAGGTGAGCCATGATAAAAATTGCTTGTAGGCCCAAGAGGTGAGCCATGATAAAAATTGCTTGTAGGCCCAAGAGGTGAGCCATGATAAAAATTGCTTGTAGGCCCAAGAGGTGAGCCATGATAAAAATTGCTTGTAGGCCCAAGAGGTGAGCCATGATAAAAATTGCTTGTAGGCCCAAGAGGTGAGCCATGATAAAAATTGCTTGTAGGCCCAAGAGGTGAGCCATGATAAAAATTGCTTGTAGGCCAAGAGGTGAGCCATGATAAAAATTGCTTGTAGGCCCAAGAGGTGAGCCATAAATATATTTTTTTTTTTTACGGAGCAATTCTACGGCGGTTAAGGAGGAGGAGGTGGAGGAGGAAATGGCACTTCATACAGATGGCACTTCACTTTTGGCTGCTTTCCACTGTTGGAGAAGCAAAGTCCGGGTCAATCCACTTGCTGTTCATTTTGATTAGCGTCAGCCTGTCGGCACTGTCGGTTGACAGGCGGCTGCGCTTATCGGTTATAATGCCCCCGGCTGCGCTGAACACCCTTTCTGATAGCACGCTGGCGGCAGGGCAGGCAAGCACCTCCAAGGCGTACAGGGACAGTTCCAGCCACGTGTCCAACTTGGAGACCCAGTAAGTGTAGGACGCCGAGGGATCGGGGAGGACAGGGGTACGGTCTGCCAGGTACTCCCGCAACATCCGCCGATACTTGTCCCTCCTGCTGATAGCGGGCCCCGCAGTGATGGAAGTTGCACGAGGGGGTGCCATGAACGTGTCCCACACCTTGGAGAGTGTTCCCCTGGTGGCTGTGGGCCTGATCGATGTTGTGGGACTCTGGGAGACCCTCTCCTCTCTGCCGCCAGCGATGGTGGGTGGGAAAATCTCCATCATGTTCTGCACGAGTTCCCTCTGGTATTCCAGCAATCGATTCGTCCTCTCCTCTACCGGAATAAAAGAGGAGACGTTATCTTTATACCGGGGGTCCAGGAGTGCGAAGACCCAGTACAGTTTGTTCTCCACTATCCGGACAACACGTGTGTCCCGGGAAAAGCAGCCCAGCATGAAGTCAGCCATGTGTGCCAGACTCTGAATAGGCATGACGTCACTGCCCCCACCAGAAGGATCACTTGCCATTTCCTCCTCTTCCTCTTCCGCCTCCTCTCCGCCCCATCCGCGCTGAACCAATGGGACGCACACAGCCTGACTGCTACCCTCGCCGCCAGCATCCTCCTCCTCTTCCACAGCCACCTCCACGTCGTCCTCCTCCTCCTCCTCCTCCTCCTGCAACTGCCACCGAGAAGCAGACAAAAGTGTGGTCTGACTGTGTAGCTCCGTTGCGTCTCCTCCTACCCCCGTCTCCTCTGCGTGCAATGCGTTCTCCTTATTGCGATGAGCGATTCTTTAAGGACGCATAGGAGCGGGATGGTTACGCTCACTATAGCGTCCTCGCTGCTGACCTTCTTGGTGGACTCCTCAAAGATACGCAGTACATCGCATATGTCTGCCATCCATGGCCACTCGTGGTTGGCAAACTGAGGGAGCTGAGTTGGAGGCACGCGTGGATTCATAATCTGGTACTCCATCAATGCTCTCTGCTGCTCACACACCCTGGCCAACATGGAATAGGTGGAATTCCAGCGAGTCGGCAGGTCGCACAACAGCCGATGTTCAGGCAAATGGAGGCGTTGCTGGAGTTTTTTTAAGCTAGCAGCAGCTACAGTTGACTTCCGAAAGTGAGCGCACAAGCGCCGCACTTTCACCAGTAGCTCTGCCAGGTTGGGGTAAGTCTTTAGAAATTTTTGGACTACCAGATTAAAAACGTGGGCCAGGCATGGTACGTGATTGAGTTCGGCAAGCTCCAGAGCCGCCACCAGGTTACGGCCGTTATCGCACACGACCATGCCTGGTCCTAGCTGCAGCGGCGACAGCCACATCTCCGTCTGCTGCAATATGGCGTCCCTCACCTCTGGGGCGCTGTGCTTCCTGTCGCCCAAGCTGATGAGCTTAAGCACCGCCTGCTGACGTCTCCCCGCACCAGTGCTGCAACGCTTCCAGCTAGCGGCTGAGGGCGATGTTAAGGCAGAGGAGGAGGAGGAGGAGGAAGAGGAGGGGGGTTTATCAGAACCCGTGCTGGCAATCTTGGGCGGGGGTGGTAGGTAGGCCGTCTCTGTTTGCGACCCCGTCCCCGCTTCCACAACATTCACCCAGTGTGCCGTCAAAGAGATGTATCGTCCCTGGCCGCAAGCGCTTGTCCACGAGTCGGTGGTCAAGTGGACCTTTGCGCTGACTGCGTACCTCAGGGCCCGCCTGATGTTACGCGACACGTGCTGGTGCAGGGCGGGGACGGCACTCCGGGAAAAGTAGTGGCGGCTGGGGACGGAATAGCGAGGTGCGGCAGCCGCCATCAGGTCGCGGAAGGCCTGCGTCTCCACAAGCCTAAACGGCAACATCTCCAGGGCCAGCAGTTTGGAGATGTGGCAGTTTAAGGCTTGGGCTTGGGGGTGACTCGAGGCGTACTTCCGCCTGCGGTCGAACGCCTGCGAGATGGACAGTTGATGGGACGAGGAGTATGAAGGTGCAGGCGAAGATGCGGGGGAAGGGGAGGCTGAAGGAGAAGGCCCCAAAGTAGCCGAGGCAGAGGCAGATGTGGAGGTGTCCTGGCTGGAGGTCTGGACCGCAGTGGCAGCACACAACAAAGGGGAAGAGGCAGTGGCAGCAAGACCGGGCGCAGGTTGTATTGCGTTTGCTCTCTCCCACTCAGCCCAGTGCTTGACTTCCAAGTGACGCCGCATGCCTGAGGTGGTCATATTGCTCTTCTCAGAGCCCCTACTCAGTTTTGAGTGGCAGAGTGTGCAAACCGCGCTCAGTTTGTCATCCGCACAAACATTAAAAAATCTCCACACCACAGAAGTACGAGGCCTCGATGGGGAGCTTCGCGCGACTGCCTGCTGCCGGGAACAGCTTCGGCCCTGCTGGCTGTGGCCTCACTTCTCTGTCTGGACTGTCCTCTGCCTGTGGACATCCCTCTGCCTGTGGACATCCCTCTGCCTCTGGACATCCCTCTGCCTCTTGCTGCCTTTTTCGGTGCTGCGCAGACCACCACCTCTCCACTGCTTTCCCCGCTGGACATCACCCCTGGCCAAGTGGGGTCGGTCATTTCGTCATCCACCACCTCCTCTTCCACTTCCTCACTCTGCTCCTCCTCCTGCCCACTGGACATTCCAACAGCCTCCCTTGATGGCAACTGCGTCTCATCATCATCATCGCTCATGATAACAGATGCTGGTTCAGGGTCCACATCAGCAGGAGATGGCGAATACTCAAGTGGTTGGGCATCACTACAAACAAATTCCTCTGGTAGCTCCAGGGATTCTTCCGGCACATCTGAAAAAGGACCCGAAAAGAGCTCCTGGGAGGGGTCAAGGGTGGGATGACTCTGTTGGCCAGGTGTGGAGGAAGGAGGGTCAGAGTGAGACTGTGTGGATGACTGGCTGGTGGACAACTGTGTGGAAGCGCTATCGGCTATCCATTGCACCACCTGTTCACACTGCTCAGGCCTCAACAGCGGTGTAACCCACCCCCTGCTTAACTGTCCCATAAAGGCAGGGATTCTGGATGAGCGGAATCCTGGCTGCCCCTCACCAGCACGCATTGTATCCCCACTGGCTTCAACAAGGCCCCCAACAGCATTTCCGCGCCCCCGTCCTCGTCCACGTCCACGTCCGATTCCGCTAGCCCTCCGCATTTTTTTTTTTGTTACAATATTTGGCGTACACAGCCGTATACTACCAGGTCAGACGGTGTGTATTAACACCACGTATATACAAGAGTTTTGCAGGCACGCAGAACGCACAATACAGGTGCCAAATAAAAGGCCTTTTTTTTAAATATTTCTAGGTACACAGCCTTGTACTACCAGGTCAGACGGTGTGTATTAACACCACGTATATACAAGAGTTTTGCAGGCACGCAGAACGCACAATACAGGTGCCAAATAAAAGGCCTTTTTTTAAATATTTCTAGGTACACAGCCGTGTACTAACAGGTCAGACGGTGGGTATTAACAGCACGTATATAAAAGAGTTTTGCAGGCACGCAGAACGCACAGTACAGGTGCCAAATAAAAGGACTTTTTTTTAAATATGTCTGATTACACAGCCGTGTACTAACAGGTCAGACGGTGGGTATTAACAGCACGTATATAAAAGAGTTTTGCAGGCACGCAGAACGCACAATACAGGTGCCAAATAAAAGGCCTTTTTTTTAATATTTCTAGGTACACAGCCGTGTACTACCAGGTCAGACGGTGTGTATTAACACCACGTATATACAAGAGTTTTGCAGGCACGCAGAACGCACAATACAGGTGCCAAATAAAAGGCCTCTTTTTTAATATTTTTAGGTACACAGCCGTGTACTACCAGGTCAGACGGTGTGTATTAACACCACGTATATACAAGAGTTTTGCAGGCACGCAGAACGCACAATACAGGTGCCAAATAAAAGGCCTTTTTTTAAATATTTCTAGGTACACAGCCGTGTACTAACAGGTCAGACGGTGGGTATTAACAGCACGTATATAAAAGAGTTTTGCAGGCACGCAGAACGCACAGTACAGGTGCCAAATAAAAGGACTTTTTTTTAAATATGTCTGATTACACAGCCGTGTACTAACAGGTCAGACGGTGGGTATTAACAGCACGTATATAAAAGAGTTTTGCAGGCACGCAGAACGCACAATACAGGTGCCAAATAAAAGGCCTTTTTTTAAATATGTCTGATTACACAGCCGTGTACTAACAGGTCAGACGGTGGGTATTAACAGCACGTATATGAAAGAGTTTTGCAGGCACGCAGAACGCACAATACAGGTGCCAAATAACAGGACTTTTTTAAAAAATATGTCTGAGTACACAGCCGTGTACTAACAGGTCAGACGGTGGGTATTTACACCTGGTATACAAAAAGGGTATTGCAGGCACACAGAACCCAGAACACTAGAGCCAAAGAAACTGTATTTAAAAAAAAAAAATGTACACAGCCGTATACTGCCAGAATATCAGATGGTGCATATACACACTAGGTATATAACAGGGTTTTGCAGCCAAAAAGAACGCAGAACAGTAGTGCCAAATATAGTTTGGTATGTAGCAGAGCACCTAATACACCACTAATGCCTCTCTCTGTCCCTACTCCAGCAGCTATCCCTGAATACAGCAGCCGTTCTCTGCAGAGTGTATATAGTAGTAAAGCTATCACTGTACTGCACTATAGTAGCCCTGATAAGGGCTTTTAATCACGCTCCTGCCTGTCCAACAGCTAAAACCTATCTCTCCCTTCTCCAGCTTCTGTCCCTGACTAAGTTCACGCAGCATATGCGAACGAGCAGGAAGACCTGAGTTTTTAATATTCGAGGTCACGTGGTTTTTCCAGCCAATCCATATAGACGCCGTTTTTGCGGGAGGGGAAACGAATTCTAAGTGCGCCATCGCCGTTATACTCGATCGAAATCGAGTATGCCTAATAGCGTAGTATTCGATTAAATACCGGCTCGATCGAACACTACTCGCTCATCTCTACTAAATTGCACTGACATCTGCAGCTGCACAAAGGGACCCTGCTTTGCACCACACTGCAGCCTTCAACATCAAGGGCACCTCAATAAAGATCAGGAGGAGGACCCCAAAAGAAAGTGGCCCATAGGGAAGAAAAGATGTGCGCTTACCAACATTTCTTGCCGGGGGAGTGGCAGAATGAGTGAGTACTACGACCACCATTCATGCTTATATCACTCCTATACTGTCCTCTGCTCTTCTAGGTCATAAGTTTCTGATTGGTGGGAGTCTGACACCCGGGGCCATTGCTGCTCAGCTGTTTGAGAAGGCAGTGGTGCTCCTGTGAGTGCTGTGGCCTTCTCTCAGCTCAGCAAGCACAGCACGGTACATTGTATAGCAGCTGTCTTGGTATCGCGCTCAGCCCCATTCACTTCAATGGGACTGGGCGTGATAACATGCACAGCCATTATATAATGTACTGTATATTGTTGAGCTTGGTAAGCACAGAGAAGGCTGCGGTGTTCACAAAAGTGGCAGTGCCCTCTCAAAAAGTTGATCGGTGAGGGTTCCAGGTGTAGGACCACCACCGATCAGATAATGATGACCTATCCTGAGGTCATCAGTATCAAAATCATTGAAAACCCCTTTAAGCAGAAATGGTGTCTGACACAAACTCTGCTCTACCAAAAATTGTAATGATAGAATCCTGTGTACAATACTACATCATGGCTGAAAAGCCTGACAGGAAAGGGGAACAGAGATGCTATACTTCTCAGAGGATCGGAGAACTTCTCCGCTACAATAGGTAGTAATGGAGAAATCTTGCATGAAATGTGCTGTCAGGCACCTCAGCAGTTTGAAATGAATGCGAGCACATGAGCACAGAGTAAAGAGGCCCAACCAGCTGGGTTGCCAACTTCCAGAAATTTCCAGAAGTGTTCATGATTTTTATGTAGGCTGGTGGTACTTGATTAGATTATTTTGGTGGTAATTATCATCATTTTACAGCTCATGGTAAATGCTGGTAATGAGTTCTTATCACTTCTGTATATTGCGCTATAGACATGTATTTTTATAATTCATTATGGTTTTCCAATTTGTCCATAAAAATGTTGGCTGTCTAAGATTTTGAGATAAGTTGTCCAGAAAACAAAAGAAAGATTCTGGTCAGCAGTCCTGCCCACCACTCTAAGCAGCTGTACAAATCGAGGCAAACCACTCTAGGACAGGTTGTTGGAGGCCATTATTGTATCATTCCCAGAGAACCCCTTTAGAGCTACAAACTTAGTAAAGTTGACTTTCTGATAATGCCAGATCTTTTTTTTTTTCAGCACAGTTTGGAAAAACAAATTTGAACTACAAGATGCTCATTGTCTTATAAGCGAACATCTCATTCCCATTATATCCATGTATGTATTGGTAGCAGTATATATACAGTATCATCTCTTAATATGAGAATGGCCTTACACAAACAAATTTAATTTACTTGCTATTATATAACATGGGAGAAACATTTGAGGAAAGCTATAAAATCTCATGAGGGTACTTAAGGCATCAAGCATAGACTCATTTATTACAAGAGTACTGTACATTGAACTATATTAAATATGGTAAATTTGACTGTTCCCTGGAAGAGGAGAAAACTAGTTTATGGTAACTGATATATCTGCGCTTGTTTTCAAATTTAATTCAAATTAATCTTCTTGCCTGATAATAAATTGTATATGATATTAAGACAGAATATCTTTTTCTTACTTGTCACAAATTTAAGTATGAATCTAGTGTGATGACGACTGCATGCAGTTATAGGACTGGGCGCCCGTAACCATGTTTTCAAGTTACAGCATACGGAGGCCACTGCAAATGTTTCAAATGTTTCAATTAATCTGATGCTGTTTATGCTTTTTATTGATTGGAATATAATGACGTTGTAAGCATTTTGAGATTTGATTAGTTTTAGTCATTTGAACATTGTGTGCCCTCAGTCACTGAGTGAAAAACAGCTTTATGCAAATGAAAATATTGACTAGATGTTTTGTTTGCGGTAGTTTTCAAAATTATAGTGCTAAATTAATATTGTAAAATGTTTTTTTATTGTATTTATTACATCTTAGTGAAACCTATTTTATTTTAAAGAGGATCTATAAGCTCTGTTGACATGTTCAAGTCGTTAACTTATTAAATTGGTTTTCCCATGTTAGGCTACTTTCACACTTGCGTTTTATAATTCCAGTATTGAGTTCCGTCATAGGGGCTAAATACCAGAATAAAACGCTTCCGTTTTGTCCCCATTCATTGTCAATGGGGACAAAACTGAACTGAAGACACCGGAGGCTCCTAAAAGCATTCTGTTCCGTTTTCAGACCGGAGAGCAAACCGCAGCATGCTGCGGTTTGCTCTCCGGTCCAGGCATCCGCACCAAGACGGATCCGTCATGACCCCCAATGAAAGTCAATGGGGATGGATCCGTTTGGTGTGACACAATGGTGAACGGATCCGTTCTCCATTGACTTTCAATGGAGTTCATCACAAATCCATCAACTGCACACATACATACAGTCATGGCCAAAAGTTTTGAGAATGACACAAATATTATATTTTCACATGATCTGCTGCCCTCTGGTTTTTATGTGTGTTTGTCAGACGTTTTTATCACATACAGAAATATAATTGCAATCATATTATGAGTAACAAAAGCTTATATTGACAGAATGAGTTAATGCAGCAAGTCAATATTTGCAGTGTTGACCCTTCTTCTTCAGGACCTCTGAAATTCTCCCTGGCATGCTCTCAATCAACTTCTGGACCAAATCCTGACTGATAGCAGTCCATTCTTGCACAATCAATGCTTGCATTTTGTCAGAATTTGTAGGTTTTTGTTTGTCCACCCGTCTCTTGATGATTGACCACAAGTTCTCAATGGGATTAAGATCTGGGGAGTTTCCAGGCCATGGACCCAAAATCTCTGTTTTGTTCCCTGAGCCATTTAGTTATCACCTTTGCTTTATGGCAAGGTGCTCCATCATGCTGGAAAAGGCATTGTTGATCGCCAAACTGCTCTTGGACGGTTGGGAGAAGTTGCTCTCGGAGGACATTCTGGTACCATTCTTTATTCATGGCTGTGTTTTTAGGCAAGACTGTGAGAGAGCCGGTTCCCTTGGCTGAGAAGCAACCCCACACATGAATGGTTTCAGGATGCTTTACAGTTGGCATGACACAAGACTGGTGGTAGTGCTCACCTCGTCTTCTCTGAATAAGCTGTTTTCCAGATGTCCCAAACAATCGAAAAGGGTATTCATTAGAGAAAATGACTTTACCCCAGTCCTCATCAGTCCACTCCCTGTACCTTTTGCAGAATATCAGTCTGTCCCTGATGTTTTTTTCTGGAGAGAAGTGGCTTCTTTGCTGCCCTCCTTGAGACCAGGCCTTGCTCCAAGAGTCTCCGCCTCACAGTGCGTGCAGATGCACTCACACCTGCCTGCTGCCATTCCTGAGCAAGCTCTGCACTGCTGGTAGCCCGATCCCGCAGCTGAAACACTTTTAAGAGAAGGTCCTGGTGCTTGCTGGTCTTTCTTGGGCGCCCTGGAGCCTTTTTGGCAACAATGGAACCTCTCTCCTTGAAGTTCTTGATGATGCGATAGATTGTTGACTGAGGTGCAATCTTTCTAGCTGCGATTACTCTTCCCTGTTAGGCCATTTTTGTGCAGTGCAATGATGACTGCACGTGTTTCTTTAGAGATAACCATGGTTAACAGAAGAGAAACAATGATGCCAAGCACCAGCCTCCTTTTAAAGTGTCCAGTGGTGTCATTCTTAATCATGACAGATTGATCTCCAGCCCTGTCCTCATCAACACCCACACCTGTGTTAATGGAGCAATCACTGAAACAATGTTAGCTGGTCCTTTTAAGGCAGGGCTGCAATGATGTTGAAATGTGTTTTGGGGGATAAAGTTCATTTTCTAGGCAAATATTGACTTTGCAAGTAATTGCTGTTAAGCTGATCACTCTTTATAACATTCTGGAGTATATGCAAATTGCCATTATAAAAATTGAAGCAGTAGACTTTGTAAAAATTAATATTTGTATCATTCTCAAAACTTTTGGCCATGACTGTACACACATACAGACATACACATAAACATACACAGACATATACACATACAAATACACATACATACTTAAATGCTCCCGGCAGGTCTCCACAGCGCAGGAGGAGCAGGAGCAGGACGGTGCGCACATAGGACGATTCCACTTGGCGCCCAGCAGAGGCCGCTGTGGGGAATTGTCCTATGTGCGCGTTGTCCTGCTCATCCTGCGCTGTGGAGACCTGCTGGGAGCATGTAAGTATGTATGTGTATTTGTATGTGTATATGTCTGTGTGTGTGTGTATGTACTGTGTTAATGTGTGGGGCCGGAGCGCGGTTCCAGCCCCACACATGTCCCTGCGGCAGCACGAATCCGGTGGCACCTGCCGGATCCGTGCTGCCGCTAGTGTGAAAGAGGCCTTAGATATCTAAGGTAGATACATTTCTGATAGATGAGGGTCCCACCTCTAGGACTCACACTCTCCAGAACAAGTGTCACCTGTCTTGTAGACATAAATATGCAGGTTTCTTAAATGTATTTCATTTGGACTTCTGAAACAACTGAGCAAGGGTGATTAGTAGAGATGAGCGAGTAGTGTTCGATCGAGCTGGTATTCGATCGAATACTACGATATTCGGCGTACTCGATTTAATTCGAGTATAACGGCGATGGCGCACCTAGAATTCGTTTCCCCTCCCACCTTCCCTGGCGCTCTTTTTCCACCAATCACCATGCAGGGGGGGTATGACAGGCACGCTGAGCACGCTGGCAGCGCGAAAACGGCGTCTACATGCATTGGCTGGAAAAACCATGTGACCTCGAATATTAAAAACTCAGCTCTTCCTGCTCGTACGCATATGCTGCGTGAACTTAGTCAGGGACAGAGGCTGGAGAAGGGAGAGACAGATTTTAGCTGTTGGACAGGCAGGAGCGTGATTAAAAGCCCTTATCAGGGCTACTACAGTGGACTTCAGTGATAGCTTACTACAATATAGACTTTACAGAGAACGGCTGCTGTATTCAGGGTTAGCTGCTGGAGTAGGGACAGAGAGAGGCATTAGTGGTGTATTAGGTGCTCTGCTACATACCAAACTATATTTGGCACTACTGCTGTGTACCTTGAAAAATACAATATATAGGCCTTATAACTGGCAACTGTACTGTGCGTTCTCTTGCAAAGTAATTTCTCATAACTGGTGTTCATACACACCGTCTGATCACTTAGTACACGGCTGTGTACCTTGAAAAATACAATATATAGGCCTTAACTGGCAACTGTACTGTGCGTTCTCTTGCAAAGTAATTTCTCATAACTGGTGTTCATACACACCGTCTGATCACTTAGAACACGGCTGTGTACCTTGAAAAATACAATATATAGGCCTTAACTGGCAACTGTACTGTGCGTTCTCTTGCAAAGTAATTTCTCATAACTGTTGTTCATACACACCGTCTGATCACTTAGTACACGGCTGTGTACCTTGAAAAATACAATATATAGGCCTTATAACTGGCAACTGTACTGTGTGTTCTCTTGCAAAGTAATTTCTCATAACTGTTGTTCATACACACCGTCTGATCACTTAGAACACGGCTGTGTACCTTGAAAAATACAATATATAGGCCTTAACTGGCAACTGTACTGTGCGTTCTCTTGCAAAGTAATTTCTCATAACTGGTGTTCATACACACCGTCTGATCACTTAGAACACGGCTGTGTACCTTGAAAAATACAATATATAGGCCTTAACTGGCAACTGTACTGTGCGTTCTCTTGCAAAGTAATTTCTCATAACTGGTGTTCATACACACCGTCTGATCACTTAGAACACGGCTGTGTACCTTGAAAAATACAATATATAGGCCTTAACTGGCAACTGTACTGTGCGTTCTCTTGCAAAGTAATTTCTCATAACTGGTGTTCATACACACCGTCTGATCACTCAGAACACGGCTGTGTACCTTGAAAAATACAATATATAGGCCTTAACTGGCAACTGTACTGTGCGTTCTCTTGCAAAGTAATTTCTCATAACTGTTGTTCATACACACCGTCTGATCACTTAGAACACGGCTGTGTACCTTGAAAAATACAATATATAGGCCTTAACTGGCAACTGTACTGTGCGTTCTCTTGCAAAGTAATTTCTCATAACTGTTGTTCATACACACCGTCTGATCACTTAGAACACGGCTGTGTACCTTGAAAAATACAATATATAGGCCTTAACTGGCAACTGTACTGTGCGTTCTCTTGCAAAGTAATTTCTCATAACTGTTGTTCATACACACCGTCTGATCACTTAGAACACGGCTGTGTACCTTGAAAAATACAATATATAGGCCTTAACTGGCAACTGTACTGTGCGTTCTCTTGCAAAGTAATTTCTCATAACTGTTGTTCATACACACCGTCTGATCACTTAGAACACGGCTGTGTACCTTGAAAAATACAATATATAGGCCTTAACTGGCAACTGTACTGTGCGTTCTCTTGCAAAGTAATTTCTCATAACTGGTGTTCATACACACCGTCTGATCACTTAGAACACGGCTGTGTACCTTGAAAAATACAATATATAGGCCTTAACTGGCAACTGTACTGTGCGTTCTCTTGCAAAGTAATTTCTCATAACTGTTGTTCATACACACCGTCTGATCACTTAGAACACGGCTGTGTACCTTGAAAAATACAATATATAGGCCTTAACTGGCAACTGTACTGTGCGTTCTCTTGCAAAGTAATTTCTCATAACTGTTGTTCATACACACCGTCTGATCACTTAGTACACGGCTGTGTACCTTGAAAAATACAATATATAGGCCTTAACTGGCAACTGTACTGTGCGTTCTCTTGCAAAGTAATTTCTCATAACTGGTGTTCATACACACCGTCTGATCACTTAGTACACGGCTGTGTACCTTGAAAAATACAATATATAGGCCTTAACTGGCAACTGTACTGTGCGTTCTCTTGCAAAGTAATTTCTCATAACTGTTGTTCATACACACCGTCTGATCACTTAGTACACGGCTGTGTACCTTGAAAAATACAATATATAGGCCTTAACTGGCAACTGTACTGTGCGTTCTCTTGCAAAGTAATTTCTCATAACTGGTGTTCATACACACCGTCTGATCACTTAGTACACGGCTGTGTACCTTGAAAAATACAATATATAGGCCTTAACTGGCAACTGTACTGTGCGTTCTCTTGCAAAGTAATTTCTCATAACTGGTGTTCATACACACCGTCTGATCACTTAGTACACGGCTGTGTACCTTGAAAAATACAATATATAGGCCTTAACTGGCAACTGTACTGTGCGTTCTCTTGCAAAGTAATTTCTCATAACTGGTGTTCATACACACCGTCTGATCACTTAGTACACGGCTGTGTACCTTGAAAAATACAATATATAGGCCTTAACTGGCAACTGTACTGTGCGTTCTCTTGCAAAGTAATTTCTCATAACTGGTGTTCATACACACCGTCTGATCACTTAGTACACGGCTGTGTACCTTGAAAAATACAATATATAGGCCTTAACTGGCAACTGTACTGTGCGTTCTCTTGCAAAGTAATTTCTCATAACTGGTGTTCATACACACCGTCTGATCACTTAGTACACGGCTGTGTACCTTGAAAAATACAATATATAGGCCTTAACTGGCAACTGTACTGTGCGTTCTCTTGCAAAGTAATTTCTCATAACTGGTGTTCATACACACCGTCTGATCACTTAGTACACGGCTGTGTACCTTGAATAATACAATATATAGGCCTTATAACTGGCAACTGTACTGTGCGTTCTCTTGCAAACTAATTTCACGGCTGTGAAGGCAAAATATTGTAAAAAAAAAAAAAATGCGGCGGGGGGCTAGCGGAATAGGACGTGGACGAGGACGGGGGCGCGGAAATGCTGTTGGGGGCCTTGTTGAAGCCAGTGGGGATACAATGCGTGCTGGTGAGGGTCAGCCAGGATCCCGCTCATCCAGAATCCCTGCCTTTATGGGACAGTTAAGCAGGGGGCGGGTTACACCGCTGTTGAGGCCTGAGCAGGTTGAACAGGTGGTGCAATGGATAGCCGATAGCGCTTCCACACAGTTGTCCACCAGCCAGTCATCCACACAGTCTCACTCTGACCCTCCTTCCTCCACACCTGGCCAACAGAGTCATCCCACCATTGACCCCTCCCAGGAGCTCTTTTCGGGTCCTTTTTCAGATGTGCCGGAAGAATCCCAGGAGCTAGCAGAGGAATTTGTTTGTAGTGATGCCCAAACACTTGAGTTTTCGCCATCTCCTGCTGATGTGGACCCTGAGCCAGCATCTGTTATCATGAGCGATGATGATGATGAGACGCAGTTGCCATCAAGGGAGGCTGTTGGAATGTCCGGTGGGCAGCAGGAGGAGCAGAGTGAGGAAGTGGAAGAGGAGGTGGATGACGAAATGACCGACCCCACTTGGCCAGGGGTGATGTCCAGCGAGGAAAGTAGTGGAGAGGTGGTGGTCTGCGCAGCACCGAAAAAGGCAGCAAGAGGCAGAGGGATGTCCAGAGGCAGAGGGATGTCCACAGGCAGAGGGATGTCCACAGGCAGAGGGATGTCCAGAGGCAGAGGACAGTCCAGACAAAGTAGTGAGGCCACAGCCAGCACGGCCGAAGCTGTTCCCGGCAGCGGGCAGTCGCGCGAAGCTCCCCCATCGAGGCCTCGTACTTCTGTGGTGTGGAGATTTTTTAATGTTTGTGCGGATGACAAACTGAGCGCGGTTTGCACACTCTGCCACTCAAAACTGAGTAGGGGCTCTGAGAAGAGCAATCTGACCACCTCAGGCATGCGGCGTCACTTGGAAGTCAAGCACTGGGCTGAGTGGGAGAGAGCAAACGCAATACAAACTGCGCCCGGTCCTGCTGCCACTGCCTCTTCCCCTGTGTTGTGTGCTGCCACTGCGGTCCAGACCTCCAGCCAGGACACCTCCACATCTGCCTCTGCCTCGGCTACTTTGGGGCCTTCTCCTTCAGCCTCCCCTTCCCCCGCCTCTTCGCCTGCACCCTCACACTCCTCGTCCCAACAACTGTCCATCTCGCAGGCGTTCGACCGCAGGCGGAAGTACGCCTCGAGTCACCCCCAAGCCCAAGCCTTAAACTGCCACATCTCCAAACTGCTGGCCCTGGAGATGTTGCCGTTTAGGCTTGTGGAGACGCAGGCCTTCCGCGACCTGATGGCGGCTGCCGCACCTCGCTATTCCGTCCCCAGCCGCCACTACTTTTCCCGGAGTGCCGTCCCCGCCCTGCACCAGCACGTGTCGCGTAACATCAGGCGGGCCCTGAGGTACGCAGTCAGCGCAAAGGTCCACTTGACCACCGACTCGTGGACAAGCGCTTGCGGCCAGGGACGCTACATCTCTTTGACGGCACACTGGGTGAATGTAGTGGAAGCGGGGACGGGGTCGCAAACAGAGACGGCCTACCTACCACCCCCGCCCAAGATTGCCAGCATGGGTTCTGATAAACCCCCCTCCTCCTCCTCCTCCTCCTCCTCCTGTGCCTTAACATCTCCCTCAGCCGCTAGCTGGAAGCGTTGCAGCACTGGCGCGGGGAGACGTCAGCAGGCGGTGCTAAAGCTCATCAGCTTGGGCGACAGGAAGCACAGCGCCCCAGAGGTGAGGGACGCCATATTGCAGCAGACGGAGATGTGGCTGTCGCCGCTGCAGCTAGGACCAGGCATGGTCGTGTGCGATAACGGCCGTAACCTGGTGGCGGCTCTGGAGCTTGCCGAACTCAATCACGTACCATGCCTGGCCCACGTTTTTAATCTGGTAGTCCAAAAATTTCTGAAGACTTACCCCAACCTGGCAGAGCTACTGGTGAAAGTGCGGCGCTTGTGCGCTCACTTTCGTAAGTCAACTGTAGCTGCTGCTAGCTTAAAAAAACTCCAGCAACGCCTCCATTTGCCTGAACATCGGCTGTTGTGCGACCTGCCCACTCGCTGGAATTCCACCTATTCCATGTTGGCCAGGGTGTGTGAGCAGCAGAGAGCATTGATGGAGTACCAGATTATGAATCCACGCGTGCCTCCAACTCAGCTCCCTCAGTTTGCCAACCACGAGTGGCCATGGATGGCAGACATATGCGATGTACTGCGTATCTTTGAGGAGTCCACCAAGAAGGTCAGCAGCGAGGACGCTATAGTGAGCGTAACCATCCCGCTCCTAGGCGTCCTTAAAGAATCGCTCATCGCAATAAGGGAGAACGCATTGCACGCAGAGGAGACGGGGGTAGGAGGAGACGCAACGGAGCTACACAGTCAGACCACACTTTTGTCTGCTTCACGGTGGCAGTTGCAGGAGGAGGAGGATGAGGAGGAGGACGACGTGGAGGTGGCTGTGGAAGAGGAGGAGGATGCTGGCGGCGAGGGTAGCAGTCAGGCTGTGTGCGTCCCATTGGTTCAGCGCGGATGGGGCGGAGAGGAGGCGGAAGAGGAAGAGGAGGAAATGGCAAGTGATCCTTCTGGTGGGGGCAGTGAGGTCATGCCTATTCAGAGTCTGGCACACATGGCTGACTTCATGCTGGGCTGCTTTTCCCGGGACACACGTGTTGTCCGGATAGTGGAGAACAAACTGTACTGGGTCTTCGCACTCCTGGACCCCCGGTATAAAGATAACGTCTCCTCTTTTATTCCGGTAGAGGAGAGGACGAATCGATTGCTGGAATACCAGAGGGAACTCGTGCAGAACATGATGGAGATTTTCCCACCCACCATCGCTGGCGGCAGAGAGGAGAGGGTCTCCCAGAGTCCCACAACATCCATCAGGCCCACAGCCACCAGGGGAACACTCTCCAAGGTGTGGGACACGTTCATGGCACCCCCTCGTGCAACTTCCATCACTGCGGGGCCCGCTATCAGCAGGAGGGACAAGTATCGGCGGATGTTGCGGGAGTACCTGGCAGACCGTACCCCTGTCCTCCCCGATCCCTCGGCGTCCTACACTTACTGGGTCTCCAAGTTGGACACGTGGCTGGAACTGTCCCTGTACGCCTTGGAGGTGCTTGCCTGCCCTGCCGCCAGCGTGCTATCAGAAAGGGTGTTCAGCGCAGCCGGGGGCATTATAACCGATAAGCGCAGCCGCCTGTCAACCGACAGTGCCGACAGGCTGACGCTAATCAAAATGAACAGCAAGTGGATTGACCCGGACTTTGCTTCTCCAACCGTGGAAAGCAGCCAAAAGTGAAGTGCCATCTGTATGAAGTGCCATTTCCTCCTCCACCTCCTCCTCCTCCTCCTCCTTAACCGCCGTAGAATTGCTCCGTAAATAAGAAAAATTTATATGTTTATGGCTCACCTCTTGGGCCTCCTCATAATTTTTAACAGGTCTCACCTCTTGGGCCTCCACATAATTTTTAACCGGTCTCACCTCTTGGGCCTCCACAAAATGTTTAAGAGGTGTCACCTCTTGGGCCTCCACATAATTTTTAACAGGTCTCACCTCTTGGGCCTCCACAAAATGTTTAACAGGTCTCACCTCTTGGGCCTCCACAAAATGTTTAACAGGTCTCACCTCTTGGGCCTCCACAAAATGTTTAACAGGTCTCACCTCTTGGGCCTCCACAAAATGTTCAACAGGTCTCACCTCTTGGGCCTCCACATAATTTTTAACCGGTCTCACCTCTTGGGCCTCCACAAAATGTTCAACAGGTCTCAACTCTTGGGCCTCCACATAATTTTTAATACGTCTCACCTCTTGGGCCTCCACAAAATGTTTAACAGGTCTCACCTCTTGGGCCTCCACAAAATGTTTAACAGGTCTCACCTCTTGGGCCTCCACAAAATGTTTAACAGGTCTCACCTCTTGGGCCTCCACAAAATGTTTAACAGGTCTCACCTCTTGGGCCTCCACAAAATGTTTAACAGGTCTCACCTCTTGGGCCTGCACAAAATGTTTAAGAGGTCTCACCTCTTGGGCCTCCACATAATTTTTAACGGGTCTCACCTCTTGGGCCTCCACATAATTTTTAACACGTCTCACCTCTTGGGCCTGCACAAAATGTTTAAGAGGTCTCACCTATTGGGCCTCCACATAATTTTTAACAGGTCTCACCTTTTGGGCCTCCACAAAAGGTTTAAGAGGTTAACAGTGGAAAGCAGCCAAAAGTGAAGTGCCATCTGTATGAAGTGCCATTTCCTCCTCCACCTCCTCCTCCTCCTCCTCCTTAACCGCCGTAGAATTGCTCCGTAAATAAGAAAAATGTATATATTTATGGCTCACCTCTTGGGCCTCCACATAATTTTTAAGAGGTCTCACCTCTTGGGCCTCCACATAATTTTTAACAGGTCTCACCTCTTGGGCCTCCACAAAATGTTTAACAGGTCTCACCTCTTGGGCCTCCACATAATTTTTAACACGTCTCACCTCTTGGGCCTGCACAAAATGTTTAAGAGGTCTCACCTATTGGGCCTCCACATAATTTTTAACGGGTCTCACCTCTTGGGCCTCCACAAAATGTTTAACAGGTCTCACCTCTTGGGCCTCCACAAAATGTTTAACAGGTCTCACCTCTTGGGCCTCCACAAAATGTTTAACAGTTCTCACCTCTTGGGCCTCCACAAAATGTTTAACAGGTCTCACCTCTTGGGCCTCCACATAATTTTTAACACGTCTCACCTCTTGGGCCTGCACAAAATGTTTAAGAGGTCTCACCTATTGGGCCTCCACATAATTTTTAACGGGTCTCACCTCTTGGGCCTCCACAAAATGTTTAACAGGTCTCACCCACAAAATGTTTAACAGGTCTCACCTCTTGGGCCTCCACAAAATGTTTAACAGGTCTCACCTCTTGGGCCTCCACAAAATGTTTAACAGGTCTCACCTCTTGGGCCTCCACAAAATGTTTAACAGGTCTCACCTTTTGGGCCTCCACAAAAGGTTTAAGAGGTTAACAGTGGAAAGCAGCCAAAAGTGAAGTGCCATCTGTATGAAGTGCCATTTCCTCCTCCACCTCCTCCTCCTCCTCCTCCTTAACCGCCGTAGAATTGCTCCGTAAATAAGAAAAATGTATATATTTATGGCTCACCTCTTGGGCCTCCACATAATTTTTAACAGGTCTCACCTCTTGGGCCTCCACATAATTTTTAACAGGTCTCACCTTTTGGGCCTCCACAAAAGGTTTAAGAGGTTAACAGTGGAAAGCAGCCAAAAGTGAAGTGCCATCTGTATGAAGTGCCATTTCCTCCTCCACCTCCTCCTCCTCCTCCTCCTTAACCGCCGTAGAATTGCTCCGTAAATAAGAAAAATGTATATATTTATGGCTCACCTCTTGGGCCTCCACATAATTTTTAACAGGTCTCACCTCTTGGGCCTCCACAAAATCTTTAAGAGGTCTCACCTCTTGGGCCTCCACAAAATCTTTAAGAGGTCTCACCTCTTGGGCCTCCACAAAATCTTTAAGAGGTCTCACCTCTTGGGCCTCCACAAAATCTTTAAGAGGTCTCACCTCTTGGGCCTGCACAAAATCTTTAAGAGGTCTCACCTCTTGGGCCTCCACAAAATCTTTAAGAGGTCTCACCTCTTGGGCCTCCACAAAATCTTTAAGAGGTCTCACCTCTTGGGCCTCCACAAAATCTTTAACAGGTCTCACCTCTTGGGCCTCCACAAAATGTTTAAGAGGTGTCACCTCTTGGGCCTCCACATAATTTTTAACAGGTCTCACCTCTTGGGCCTCCACATAATTTTTAAGAGGTCTCACCTCTTGGGCCTCCACATAATTTTTAAGAGGTCTCACCTCTTGGGCCTCCACAAAATGTTTAACAGGTGTCACCTCTTGGGCCTCCACATAATTTTTAACAGGTCTCACCTCTTGGGCCTCCACATAATTTTTAAGAGGTCTCACCTCTTGGGCCTCCACAAAATCTTTAAGAGGTCTCACCTCTTGGGCCTCCACATAATTTTTTAGAGGTCTCACCTCTTTAGCCTCCACACAATTTTTAAGACGTCTCACCTCTTGGGCCTCCACAAAATCTTCCATGAGCCTCTGGCCAGCCCACGGCCTCTTCCTGCCTTTTGCGGTCCTACGCATCCCTCAACATCCCCACTGTTTTACCTGCTAGACATGACACTGGGCCAGGTCGGGTCACTGACATCTCTAGCGCCAACAATTTGGGCATTTTAAGGCTTCTGCATGTGTTTGAGTTGTTTTTACATTTTAAAGAAGACATGTCTGACCACATTTCACACACACACACAATGACAATTAGGGGTGGGGTCTATTTGCTTTCCCCCTTGCCTATGCCATCTGAGGTTGTCATAGGCAACGTGATTTTAAGGGGTGCAGAATTTCATCTTCTTTTTTGTCTAGTTTGGCTTGGGGTCCATGGCAATGTAGAGGAAAGAAGGTTTCCTTGTATGGTCTCACTTTACAGAGAGGTTATATTGTGTTTGGAGTGTATTGTTGAGAGGCTGTGATAGTGGCGTAATAGTGCGACTTGGGCGCGTTATATGCACCCAGACATGCTTCCCCTGCTGTCCCAGTTGCATTCCAGCAGTGTTGGCATCCTTTTCTGAGGTTCCAGGGTGGACTTGGTGACCTCCAAGTGGTCGAATTGAGATTTCCAAGTGGCGAGCATTTTTTCCCCATAGACTTTAATGGGATTCGATATCTGGTCGAATAGTCGAATTTCGCGGTCTATTCGAATCGAATTTCGAAATTTCGAATATTTCACTACTCGCTCATCTCTAGTGATTAGCTATTAGCCTCTGTCTAATAATATCTAATCATTTCTGAACAAATAAAGGTAGGACAGCATCACCCTAATGAGTTGACTGTGGGATATAGCAAAATCATGAGAAATCCATATTTCTCAGAATGACTGTGGTTTTCCAAACCCAAACTCGCTGCATCATTGTGATTTATGATACTGGGAGCTCCTGTCCAACCACCAGTCTACTGTACTGTGCTGACATGATGCTGTGAGTACAGTACAGTAGAGTCATGGAACTCACAGCATCATAAATCACTATAACACAGTGAGTTTGCATCAGGAAAACAGTGGTCAGTCTGGGAAATGCCGCGGTTACAAGGAGCATATATTCTCGGCCGGACACACTCATGTGAAACTGACCATGAGGAAAACCTTGAAGTTGTGCCTAAGTTATGGAAATTACACAATCTACCATACCCATATGTGGTTGGTTCTAGAGCTTTAGCCACAGTGAAAAACAAATCTCAAACTTGACTTATTTATTCCCTAAGTTTGACTCATATCTGCCTCCAAATAAATCTGGATCATGCCAGTCCAGAGTTAATAGCATTAGCAAAAGGTAGCAATAAACTAAGCAGGTAACAATAGAACTAGGAACGGCCTGTTCTTTGACTTCACAGTCTGTGTCCATTACCAAGAGAACAGTTACTAATTGTGGTATCTTGACAAATGCCAAAGCTTAAAGGGATCATGCTGTTTTTGCTATTAGCTGTGTTTTGACCCAATATATTGAAAGCAAATAACTTGTTCTGAAGTAGTTGCTGTCCATTAATCCTGGTTTGTTAGT
The DNA here is from genome assembly GCA_900303285.1 of Rhinella marina. Classification (NCBI taxonomy): domain Eukaryota; kingdom Metazoa; phylum Chordata; class Amphibia; order Anura; family Bufonidae; genus Rhinella; species Rhinella marina. The sequence continues at coordinate 2,329 of ONZH01028195.1, read as the reverse complement.
TTGTCAGTCCTTCTCCCTGCATTATCAAGGCTATCCCTCTCATACCTTACAACACCCACTTTCCACATAATTTAGGAACTCACAACAGTCGCATCTTGTATTTACAAACAAAAGAAAACTGATTTTGAGACCAGCCAGTGCCTTTAGAAGAGCGCTGTGTTGTTAAGGCAACTAATGTTCTAAAAATATTTTACATAAAAGGACATCACCTCAAGTAGTGCTTCAAGTAGTCATGGAAACTGAAAGGCAAAAGCAACAGAGAAGACAAGTAGAAATGTAGGCACTTTCATGTGAGTGATATTATGCCTTTCCCCAACTAAACCATGATTGTTAATATTTTTTTTTAATTCTTCTCAGTATTTTAGAATGTCTTCCCTCTTGTAGAACTTTATATTAAAATCACTTTAACAGAGTTAATTATTTTCCCTGGTGAAAAGTTATTAGGTAAAAATTAATATTTAATTAATCTTGTTTTGTCAGGTATTACAACTAAAATGAAGTTTTGGCACTGTAGAACTCTAATTGCAATGTTAAGCATCAATCAAAGGAAAAGTGCAGAGGAGCTGTTGTTAGGCTGATAGATGAAGTCAAGAATAGCAATTATTTGATGTTAGCATATTGTTTTAATCTTACTTAAAAGATAGAACATCATTAAAAAGCATAAGAATTAAAGCTTCATTTACAATTGGCACTCATTGTAGATATTTTACAATTTATAGTCAGAGATGTGGAAAGAAATTCATGACTATGTGTCTGAGGGGTACTTTTACGTATGAATAATCCTGTACGAATCCAAATCAGTAAGAAATACGCCAAAATAAAAGTATAGATATTTAGATATGATAGATAGATAGATAATACAGTAGATAGATAGATGGATAGATAGGTAAAACAAAAACAAAAAAATAGAGTTGTGGAGACCTGTAGCATATTCCGGATATTATGCCTATTATGCAAGGATTAAAATTAATATCCAATATTAGGACAATTTATTTAAAGGGGTTATCCCATGAATAATGTAAAAAAAAATGAAAATCAGACATCATATAGTCTGCCAATCTCTTTCTAACAAAGCTAGAACCAGCCCTGTACCTCACATTGATCCAGAGATCTCCACATTCATTGTTCTGCTAGATTTATATAGAGCTGGCAACTTAAGGGAGTGATTTTTCTACTTAAGCTAAAGGGGCATGTCCATGCTCTCCCTAGCATGTTTCTCAGTGAGCAGGTCAAAGAAATAAGAAATGAAGTGACACTATACAGATACATTTTACTGAATAACTCAATAGCTTTACAAAATTTTTAATGACACGCAATTACAAAAGTATTCAGACCCAGGTGCTGGTTTGAAAACTGCAGAATATTTTTGTGGGACAACCCCTTTAAAATACAAAAGCATGTAAAGCTCAGAACAGCAACAATAGGGACTAAAATAATCAGTCACAACAATTCCACCTTTGACTGACAGGACCAGGCAGTATAAAAGTGATCATGCCTGCCTTGGCCCTGTCAAGCAGAGGGTGCAGCATTTGCAGAGAGAGCAGGGCTTCTATGAGTTATGGAAACACCTACTTTACTCCTAGAGGCTCATTTGCATATTTTAAAACCTTTTTCTCAGCGATGAAGGCACATATGAATATGGGACCAACAGAGATGTCTTCAGCTGCCAAGTGCACATGTAACAGGTCACCCAGTGTCATAAGTACAAATCTGCTGACTCCTCTGTCATTTAGTCTGCACCAATGGGTTGCAATGGTCATTTAGGTCCTGACAAAGGTCCGCAAGTCTGCTATGGCATTTTGTCCCCAAAAGGTTCAAGTTGGATTTGGTCATAAATTAGCTTAGAAGCTCAGATGAGGAGACCGGGCAGTCTGATGGATTTATCAGAGATGACAATTGTACAGCTGCTATGAACTTTAAAACACAAAAGCTGACCTGAGCTGCTGTAATTTGTACTAAATTCATCAAGTTTTGCAAAATGTGCGATAAAAGTGGTGCAGGTTCAAGTCAAACACTTCTATGCTGAGAGGTTTCTCTACTTTCCATGCCTCCTCTTTACTGGAGTAAGATAGCAAGAAATGTAACTTTTTAAAAAGATGTAGGGGTAATTTACTATTCTGAAAAAATGGCTACGTTAGGCTTATTTCAGGCAAAGCTGGCAGCACAACTTACCTGCAACTTTTCCCTGCTCATGCCAGGTCTAAAATTGTGAGATTGGTGGGGGCGGAGAAGGGGAAGGGCCAGCAGGTCCCTCTCATTCATCATTTTCTACGCCTGGGGGAAGCTGTCTTAAATTTAGAACTGGTGCTAGATGCGCCGAGGTTATGGA
>ONZH01028194.1:0-11007 GCA_900303285.1 Rhinella marina | reverse complement strand
TAGCTAAGGTCACAGCCTGACCACAGCAAAGAAGATTATGGCCGAAGTTATGCGGTACAAGGTACCAGAGGCCATTGAAGGTGACAAGGTGTTCACTTTACAGGTGAAGTGATGCAAAAGGTGATTAAGATTTAGGTGTAGAACAAGCCTAAAGTGCTTCGTACCATCCACAAAGCAGCAGTAGGAAAAGAACTGAACGGGACACTAAGTAAAAGACTCAAAAAGCCATGGCACAGACTGATAAGCCATGGACAGAGTGCCTGCTGTTAGCCCTCTTTCCAGTAAGGTATACCCTTAACCGTAAGACAGGCTTTAGTCCCTTTGAGGTCCTTTTTGGGGTCAGCCCCTAGGACAGGATTGTATATCCCACAGCAGCTCCAGATGCAACGTGGTTGTCTGACAGATTGTGCGATCAGTTTGTACAAGCGTTTGACGGAAACACATTCTCGAGTTTTTGTTTCACTTTCAGATCTTGATAAATTACAAGGACCCACCCACCTGTGCGTGGAGATTGGGGGTTAAAAGGACACAGTAAAACAGTCCTTAAACCCTGGTTTGATGGTCCATTACAAGTGATGTTAACTCCAAGCACATCAGTGAAGCTCAAAGGAAAACCAGCTGAGAGCTTGTACACACATATATACATAGATGCCATAGGAGTCCCAAGGGGGATCCCCAATGAGTTCAAAGCAAGAGATTAGGTCGCTTATTCCCACTATCAACATTAACAAAAATGTGGATTGGATTAATTACATCTATTATAATCAGCAGAGATTTGTGAACTACTCCAGAGATGCCCTGAAAGGGATTGTGGAACAGTTGGGTCCCACGAGTATCATGGCATTCCAGAACAGAATGGCATTGGACATGCTCCTGGCAGAGAAAGGTGGCATATGTAAGATGATAGGAGATACCTGTTGTACTCTTATTCCAGATAACCTGGGACCAGATGGCCAAGTGATGAATGCCCTGAAGGGACGCACATCTTTATCTGAGGAGTTGAAAAGGAACTCAGGCATTAGTGATCCATGGGATGCCTGGTTTGACTGGCTGAAAGACTGGAGAAAATCTCTTGCTCACTTAGGAGTTGTCATCTTGCTAAATCTTAATAATGCTTGCTCTAACTGTTTGTTGTGTAATCCCTTGTGCCAGGAAACTGTTGGCAAAAGCAGTGGAGAATTCCATCCCTGAGATGATCATGACTGAACCATATGATGACATCAGGAAGGAGATTCATGTGCCCTTGGATGACATCAGACCTCCCTCAACTACAGTTCTATGAGGCGGAAGTGAAGATTCCTTGGGACCCTGTGTTTCAACGGTTGATAAGCCTGACAACTAACCTTAAAGCCAATATGTGTAGCTTTAGCACATACAGTTAGGGCCAGAAATATTTGTACAGTGACACAAGTTTTGTTATTTTAGCTGTTTACTAAAACATGTTCAGAAATACAATTATATATATAATATGGGCTGAAAGTGCACACTCCCAGCTGCAATATGAGAGTTTCCACATCCAAATCGGAGAAAGGGTTTAGGAATCATAGCTCTGTAATGCATAGCCTCCTCTTTTTCAAGGGACCAAAAGTAATTGGACAATGGACTCTAAGGGCTGCAATTAACTCTGAAGGCGTCTCCCTCGTAAACCTGTAATCAATGAAGTAGTTAAAAGGTCTGGGGTTGATTCCAGGTGTGTGGTTTTGCATTTGGAAGCTGTTGCTGTGACCAGACAACATGTGGTCAAAGGAACTCTCAATTGAGGTGAAGCAGAACATCCTGAGGCTGAAAAAAAGAAAAAATCCATCAGAGAGATAGCAGACATGCTTGGAGTAGCAAAATCAACAGTCGGGTACATTCTGAGAAAAAAGGAAATTAACTGGTGAGCTTGGGAACTCAAAAAGGCCTGGGCGTCCACGGATGACAACAGTGGTGGATGATCGCCGCATACTTTCTTTGGTGAAGAAGAACCCGTTCACAACATCAACTGAGTCCAGAACACTCTCAGTGAAGTAGGTGTATCTGTCTCTAAGTCAACAGTAAAGAGAAGACTCCATGAAAGTAAATACAAAGGGTTCACATCTAGATGCAAACCATTCATCAATTCCAAAAATAGACAGGCCAGAGTTAAATTTGCTGAAAAACACTCAAGAAGCCAGCTCAGTTCTGGAAAAGTATTCTATGGACAGATGAGACAAAGATCAACCTGTACCAGAATGATGGGAAGAAAAAGTTTGGAGAAGAAAGGAACGGCACATGATCCAAGGCACACCACATCCTCTGTAAAACATGGTGGAGGCAACGTGATGGCATGGGCATGCATGGCTTTCAATGGCACTGGGTCACTTGTGTTTATTGATGACATAACAGCAGACAAGAGTAGCCGGATGAATTCTGAAGTGTACCGGGATATACTTTCAGCCCAGATTCAGCCAAATGCTGCCAAGTTGATCGGACGGCGCTTCATAGTACAGATGGACAATGACCCCAAGCATACAGCCAAAGCTACCCAGGAGTTCATGAGTGCAAAAAAGTGGAACATTCTGCAATGGCCAAGTCAATCACCAGATCTTAACCCAATTGAGCATGCATTTCACTTGCTCAAATCCAGACTTAAGACGGAAAGACCCACAAACAAGCAAGACCTGAAGGCTGTGGCTGTAAAGGCCTGGTAAAGCATTAAGAAGGAGGAAACCCAGCGTTTGGTGATGTCCATGGGTTCCAGACTTAAGGCAGTGATTGCCTCCAAAGGATTCGCAACAAAATATTGAAAATAAAAATATTTTGTTTGGGTTATGTTTATTTGTCCAATTACTTTTGAGCTCCTAAAATGTGGAGTGTTTGTAAAGAAATGTGTACAATTCCTACATTTTCTATCAGATATTTTTGTTCAACCCTTCAAATTAAACGTTACAATCTGCACTTGAATTCTGTTGTAGAGGTTTCATTTCAAATCCAATGTGGTGGCATGCAGAGCCCAACTCGCGAAAATTGTGTCACTGTCCAAATATTTCTGGCCCTAACTGTATTCACATAATCCGCACTTAGCTTTAACACATATTTACACATTCTTTGCTTAAAATTAGCTTAGTGTGAGTGGTCCTGTGCGCCCGGAGGATTCCTGAACCAGAGCGGATGAAGAAGAAGACCACCAGATGGATGTCAGCGAAGAAGTCCCCCACGCAGTTCCAGTGAAGCCTGTGTTAAGGTCAGAGTTAGAATCTGACTTCCCATTGTGCAAGTCCACTAAGAGGGAGTCTATCTATTAGGGATAGATTGTCTCCTAACTGGTGAAAAGGACACAGGCACAATGGGACAGATTGTTAGGTCCATCTAGATCAGGGACAGACAACACCGTGCTTGAAATGGCTTCAAAGGGGGGACTGTTATGGATATGAAGACTGAAGACGTGAAGCCATTACAAGATGGCGCCGGCTCCGGGACCAGTCCTGCTCTTATCTGTAGTTTACATTCTTTAGCTAGACTAGATGCGCAGAAGTGAAACTTTATTTTGCTTTACTAACCAATAAAATATATCCTAACCCTCAGGAGAGGATTCACCCCTCCCTGGGGTATATAACCCTTGTATCCTCCTCTAATAAACGAGAACCTCTTTGACCCTACAAGGTGTCAGTGTTGTTTCTTCCATGCATGTAAAATCCTAGGATTACTTTAATTTGGAGCAGAGAAACAAACTTTGTGGCTCCCTTTGAGAGCCATCCTTATCATCACCACCACACACGCTAGCCCAGGGGGCACTCCTCTGGCTCTTCCGGCGAAACCTCCTTGCCCCAGCCTGCCCCCCCCCCACCTACAGGCCCACTCTACAAACAATTTAGCCGGATAGGGGATGTATTAGAAGTTGTACTGATGTTTGTTTTTGTTCTTCTTTTATCTGCCTCATGACCTGTGATAGGCAGAGCATGGACACGTCCCCTTAGCTGCAGTGGGAAAGACACTCCCCTGGCCAGAGCAAGCTCTTTTTCCGTTTTCGAAAAATCCATTAAATATAGGGTCCCAAGATAGGGGACGTATACGGTATTAAACTGAGAAGAATCGATACCATACGGGTTAAAGCAACAGTTTTTCCAAATCCATTCCGGCTGTTGTCACCACCACACACGCTAGCCCAGGGGGCACTCCTCTGGCTCTTCCAGCGAAACCTCTTTCCCCCCAGCCTGCCCCCCACCTACAGGCCCTCTCTACAAACAATTTACCCAGATAGGGGACGTATTAGATATTGTACTGATTCTGAATTGCCTCCTGCGATAGATGGGAATTGAACCCAGACCAACTGCTTGGGAAGTAGCTATGCTCACCACTATACCCACCAGCAGGCACAGCAACTGATAAGAACAGATACTAAACTTGATTTCAGCTGCAGTGCCAGCATGAGCAGTGGTGTCACCTGCAGGCGGTGATGGACCTTCGTTGCACCTAGTTGGGTGCTTCCCTAATATGTGATGGGTATTTGCCTCGCCTTTCTTGGTCTGGGTGAGCACAATTGCCATGAGGGTAACCACCAGGCTGTTGCCTGAGAATTTGGGTAATGGTGGGATTAGGCAGCCTCAGAGGCATCCATGCATGCTGCCCCTGCTGTTTCCTGTCCATTTCCGTGGTGTTTCCATCATTTTCTGAGGTTTCCAGGTTTTCACCCAGCCTTCCCTAGGCAGAGCCTTGGTCCCCCGCAAAAATGCTCGAGTCTCCCATTGACTTCAATGGGGTTCGGTATTCGAAACGAGCACCCGAGCATCGGGAAAAGTTCGACTCGAATAACGAGCACCCGAGCATTTTAGTGCTCGCTCATCTCTAACTATTATACTCCAATCTTCATACATATGTCAATATATGATTTTGTTTTATTTATTTTTTTATTTTATCCTAATTTTTATGTGTATATTTTTATACTTTTTCATGTACACTACTTCCCCTTTTACCTTCTATTGTTTTATATATTATATTTATAATGATATACATTGAAGGAAAATCAAGACCAGATCTTCCCACAATCCTGAGACACTGCCAATCTGCAACTAACCCTCCCATTTCTACCTAATGAAGAATTCGATAAATTACCAGACCAAAGACAGCCCACTGCTAACCACTGAGGAAGGGGTCTATCCCTGAAACTCGTTTGGTGCAGGCAGAGCAGTGTAAAGGATTTGACTTGAGGGAAAAGAAGTGCTACCAAATAAGGATCTTAAAATTAACAGACCCTAAAGAAACATTACTGCAAAACCAATTGTGTCTCTATATTGTGGAGCAATACTTGGAACGACACTAATAAGAGCGCAACTGAAGCAGCTTGCAGAATCCTTTGAAACAGCGCGCCCTATCCAAAAAGTACGGGCGACCACGTGGGCCACCACGTGGAGCGCAGAGAACGCCAAGAAAAGGGCGCGCTCTGCAGCCACGCGCAGCCTGGACAACATCACTCATCCAGACGAGCAGGAAAAAGACACCAGTAAGGAGGGTAACGTACCCACTTTGTCTGGCTATATATTATTATTACCTGAGAGCAATATACCTTGGGGGAATATCATTGATTATTATTGAGAGTTTTTCTGGCACTCCTTTGAGAGTTCATCTCTGAACATCTTGTGGATGATTTAAACTTAAATATATAAAGGAGATTACCATTGAATGGTCAGAGACAATTGCCACTAACTACTTGATTTCTATATTAATTACAAGAGACTACTTGTTGCTATTTTACTATTCTTCTATCAAGAGACCAATTGTCTACTAAGAAGACTATTGCTGCTATTTTTTTTAACCAAAAGACCAATTATTTGCTTGCTTGCTTGTTTATTTATTTATTTATCTATACAAGTATTGCTGGAACATCAAGGATCTATTGCTGCTAGATACTTTGCTGCTGATTCATGTATTTATTTATTTGATGGTTCTAGCATTCCAGCGCTGGATATTAATACTTCACCTTTATGTATTGGTTTAATGTACTACTTTTTTTTTTATCCTTGTGACACTCCAATTTACCTCTTGATATTTTTAGTTTATTTTTAAGACATCAATAAACATAAATCTTTAGTAAAATATATCTAAAATTGTATTTTAGATCAAAGATACAGGATTCAGTGTATCCTGGCCATCAAAATAACTTATTGCAAAATAACTTATTGCATATATACCCAAGTGAGATTATGCCTACCTACCCCTCCTTTTTAATTCTCGACATTTACGGCGTACGGGTGAGCCAGAAGGTAGAGCACCTCTATTTCTTCTTCTCTAGGTGGTGAGCCACTAACCATTTCAAATTAACTGTCTATTATTAAGAATTTGCTACCAAGGTTACAACTGGGTTAACTTGGGTCAACAAAAAAATATAAAAATATCTGGTTTCATTAATAGCCGCTCAGGATGTAAGTGAAATGTAACAATCCTAACATGAATAATGTGCAACTTAAACTGGTCATTCAAATTATATGTAACAATAATTTAAAGGGGCATTCTGGAAATATCAAGTTATCCCCCTATCCACAGGCTATGGGAATAGCTATTAGACTGGTGGAAATCCAACACTGGGACCCCAATGATCATGATGGTCTAGCATGTGCAGCACTTCTCCATTCATCTCTTTAAGACATGCCAGAAATAGCTGAGTTCTGTACATGGCTATCTCTAGTAGTACCATAAAGATGAGGAGTGGTATTGAGCATGATTCACCTGCTGCTCCGTTCATTTCGGAGTATGGGACCCCCATTCTCAGGAGTTGTGAGGGTCCCGGCTATAGGACCACACTAATCTTATAGTTACCGGATTGAATGGGCCCACAGGGGAGCAGGTAAATCCTTCAGTTGGCCCCTAATGACAAATGGGTAGCTTACAGCATCTCAACCAGCCAATCAGTCCATTAAAAACTGGGTAAAGTATCTAACAAGCTATTTTTCTATTTTATTCTTATGGATACTTTGGGTGGCTGAGATGACTTCTAGGCACAGAGGCAGGTAGTATTCTCTTTCCCTAGTCATTCACCTTCTCAACGTCACCACTGGGGCCCCATCATCAATCATGTTGCAGGGTTTTGCTGCTGCCTCCAACTGTTGGAGCGTGTGTTCCTGGCTGACATATAGTAGCTAAGATGACTCTAGTCCAAAGTAGGAGCCAGTCAGTAGAAAATCAAAAGATTGTCCAGGACAGTCTAAGGATCAGGCTAGGCAGCAGGCTACTACTGAAAAATATGTGTTTTGGCACAGTTTTAAGAATTTCCAAAATGCAGTTCAAATCTTATCCACACGGCTAATTCTGTATCCACTGCGGATTTTCTGTGTGCACAGAAAATCCGCATTTCCATTCAATCTGTATATACTCCTCCATTGGTATATTTGAGCTATGCAAGAATTAGTCCCTAATATGCTGCTTTATTAGTGAATGAATGAACAAAGAAATGCATTTATAAGTTAGGTGAATTTGAACATGGCAGAGTTGCTGCAGAAATATATGTGACTGTACAATTCATGGGAGTAGGGATTAAAGAAATCCTTAAGAGTCCAGACAGATTCAGCAGCAATTTTTCTGGCAATGCATGTGCACGCGTATTTATAGCATGTAGGGATGAGCGAACTTTTGAAAAGTTCGGTTCGCTTCGCTTGGGCGAACTTTCTTGAATTTCGGATTCGTACGAACCGAACCTAAAACGAACCTTGCTATAACGGCTGAATAATTGCTGCAACAATAATGGGAGTCTGGTAGAGTATAGTTTCGTTTTCTTGCAGTTGCTATTACAATGAAAAAAGTGGAAAAAATCCAAGTGACTTCAACAATGGCGGCGCAAAATATACGCATATTAGAGAATTTACACTAATGCGTACGCTAATGCGAACATTCCCGCACAAATAACGAACATACAGTGTAATGTTGTCAAAGGTACGCTACTTAACTGAATATGTACGCATTAGCGTACTCATACACTGCGTCTGCGAACATTCCTACTCAAGTAACGAACATACAGTGTAGCGTTGTCAATTGTACGCTACTTAACTGAATATGTATGCATTAGCGTATGCATACACTGCGTCTGCGAACATTCCTACTCAAGTAACGAACATACAGTGTAGCGTTGTCAATTGTACGCAACTTAACTGAATATGTACGCATTAGCGTACGCATACACTGCGTCTGCGAACATTCCTACTCAAGTAATGAACATACAATGTAGCGTTGTCAATTGTACGCTACTTAACTGAATTTGTACGCATTAGCGTACATTCTCAATAAATATGCGTATATTTTGCATCGCCGTTATTTTAACCAGATTCGTTACAAACTTTCTCAAAATTTGGTTCGGTGACGAACCGAACTTTTGGGAAAGTTCGTAACGAATCTGGTTCGTTACGGTTCGGTTCGCTCATCCCTAATAGCATGTTTACATGCTTTGGGGGAAAAAATTATAGTAGAGATGAGCAAATTTCCCAAAATTAATTTGGGTCTGATATGGTAGAATAGGCTGTCAGAGTTGATTCAGTCTGCATAAATTCAGTCCAAATCGAAAGTGCCCCAATTGTCTTGAAAATTGTCCTAGGACTGTATCCAACTCCAGTTGAGTCATATTATTATGATCAGCTAATATACTGAGTAACTATCATGTACAGCACAGAAATCAGCCAGATTGACTGGGAGTGACTTAGTAAGGTCCTGATAGGTAGTTACATTGCAGTCAGCATGGCTCCAGATACCTGTATCTCACAGCTGCCGGAGTGTGAGTGGGGGAGGATCCATAGGACAAACACAACGATTGAGGTGTTCCCACAGATGATCAACTGGGTTCAGGTCTGGGGAATTATGGGGCCAGAGTAGTCCTCCGAAAGTCTTGGTTTTGCCCTTCCAACCAATGTTGGACACTTCTAGCTGTGTGACATGTCACATTATTTTGCTTATTTTCTAAACTATTTATTGACTTACCTTAAGAATCGAAGAATCTCATATAAAATGTGAAAAAAATAAAGAAATAAAGTAAATGAATTGAAACTATGTGTTTCTTAAATGTATAACAGTAAAGATGAATGTCATCTTGTATACAATGAAAATAATATTTTCAATTATGTAGTTTTATATCTATAATATGTGGCTCATAATGTGGTCTGTAAGCAAATATAAAGTCATCTCTATGAGATATGGTATAGCAGTATGAGATATGATGATGGACAGAATGACTAACCAATCATAATATTTTTCAAATAATTCATAATTAAACCGTACATTTACTAAAAAAGTTAAGCTTTAATGTGTATTTTATCAGTGAGGTAATGCAGAACTGAAAAAGCTGATGATAACACGAGGTTGTCTACCATATGGCACATGCAGGAAACCATCTGTAATATCTTTGTGCTGTGTGGTTTCTGTCAGAATATTACATTTTTGTATTTAAATTACAAATAGTTTATCTTTGGAGTTGCAGTCAAATGTGACCACAATGATACGTCAATGTTTACTTTCTACCCAGCATGCAAATGTAATTATTAGATGCACAATCTTTCATAAATACCTGGAAATCTATAACCAATTTAGGTAGAAAAGATATTGTGAAAAAGAAAATAAACTATAAGGTTCAAACCATAATTGCTTATTTTGCAAGGTTTCTATAATTGCTTTGAGCATGAGCAATTTTTTAAGAAAAGTGATTTCCTTGTCCTTTATTGACCAAATGGGTCAAGGTATATTGACCTAGAAAAGTGTATCATAAATCACCTCCTGAATTAAACCAATAGGCTTTACTCAGATGATAAAATGCTGAAGAACACTGGTGGTCATTGTGGCTAAAACATGTCGAAAATATAGTATAGTAGAAAATTTCCTCTGCATTGTGGACTCAAGATTTGTGTTAAAAACAATGATAATATAAATCCATATACATTATTAACAATATCTTGATGTAATGTGTAACCTTGACAAGTATATCTTTAATATAACTAAAATATTTGCATGTTTTCACACTGCAGATCTAGCATTTCCATGTGATGATCAGGTTTCCACCAGCATCAATTTCTTTCTGACTCCTCACTAGCTTTTCTATTTCAAGGCGAAAGGAAAATAATATTTTGTAGTGATTTTCACTGAAGAAAGCATCAGAAAAGCAAACTGTGATTAAGTGGTGAAGCAGTGAAAAACCACTGAGGGCTGTCCGTATTAGGCCATGTTCTTGCTGTCTAAAACTGAATATTGTCTTTTGTGCCTGGAGCACATATTACTTCTTTTATTTTTATAGCTTATCAAAAATTGTGAAAAAGCAACCAAACCACAATCTATGAACACATCTAGAGCAGTGAAAGACCGTTTTCTACTCTATTCCACTGTAGAAAGTGGTGGATGTCATACCTTACCATTTCAAAAGTACAGACCTAACTCTAGATTGCAGTATTATTTGGTTAATCTATTTGGACAATATTTGAGCACTGTGTGACAATATGTGTAACAGATTAAAATACTAAAAATTGCAACAGTACTCTGCAAACACAATCAATAAAATGAGTACATACAATACTGCCATACTCACTATCTACACGATACTAACGCTGCATTGTAAATGTGAGATTCTTAGCAAATACTTTTGTACAAAATTATTTGTGCCCGTCTGCAAATTGTCAAGGCGATCTCTTTAAGACGGGAACCTAACACTAAATACTATAGTCCCTAAGTGCCATAGCAGCCTCCATTAACTACAGAGGATGCAGGCTCCACATGCATGCTAAGCTGACATTATATTGTACCTTTTATGGTGCCAAAATGGCCTCCACTGATTTCAGGGAATGCAGGCTCCACATGCATGCCGAGCCCACACAATATGATACCTCCTTGGTGCCACACTGACCTCTTTTACGCTCAGGGAATGCAGGTTCCACACAAAACGTTGAGCCCACTCTGTATTCCACCTCTCCTGGTGCCAATTGGCCTCCAATGCATATAGGGAGAGCAGGACATGGCTCTATGCTGGCACTAATTAAAATCAGCCTGTAAGGCAAACAGGTTATTTAGGAGTGCACGAGCCACGCC
>ONZH01028193.1:0-27126 GCA_900303285.1 Rhinella marina | reverse complement strand
AATACCGGCTCGATCGAAAACTACTCGCTCATCTCTAGTCATCACCAATAAGCGTACACGCCTGTCAACTGACAAGCGCTGACAGGCTGACGCTTATTAAAATGAACAAAGCCTGAATTTCACCAGAATTCAAATCTCCTCCGGGGGAAAACAGCTAAAGATTTAAATAACTTATGTATCCTATTCCTCTTCTCTACTCCTCCTCCTACTCCTCCTCCTCCTACATATCGTCTTTGCCTAACGCTGACCCAAAAAACGCCATTTTTTAGAGGTTAAACTGGCACTCTTTTAGCACAATTTTTCAGGAGGGCCCCCTACAGGCCCTCTATTCAAACAATTTTTCCAGAGGTCCACCTACAGGCCCTCTCTCCAAAAAATTTTTCTGGAGGTCCACCTACAGGCCCTCTCTTCAAACAATTTTTCCGGAGGTCAACCTACAGGCCCTCTGTCCAAACAATTTTTCCGGAGTTCCACCTGCAGGCCCTCTCTCCAAACAATTTTTCCGGAGTTCCACCTACAGGCCCTCTGTCCAAACAATTTTTCCGGAGTTCCACCTACAGGCCCTCTCTCCAAACAATTTTTCCGGAGGTCCACCTACAGGCCCTCTCTCCAATTCCAGTTTCCAGTTTTTTTTGCGCAAACTGCATACATTTTTATTTTTGGGATAGGTGTGAAAAATAATATTACTTGCAAATCTTTATTGCCCAACATTGGATAAGGTAGCAAGTAGAAGACCAAACACATGCTGCCCACAGGGTTCCGCAAATTCCTGGTCCACCCGCAAATTTCTTGTCCACAATGTCAAGGAGGTCAAGGTTCTGTTGATGAGCAACAGTCCTTCTGTACTGAAATCACCGACAAAGTCTCCATCTAAGAACCTACAGACCATTGTGGAGAGAAGCGGCACAGCTCGCCATCAAAGTGACGAACCCCAACGCCAGACTGCGCAGAGAAGATAACGAATAAATATCTCTGTGGTTATTTTTGGTAAATAAAAGTTAAATAAACCCCCCAAAAAATTCATCTGTTCCTGTGCCTGATCCACCCAAGTTGAATCTGTCCCATCATGAGAAATTCCCCCCCAAGGAGTCCCCCACTGTAACTTGCTTCCCATACAACTACCTCACCCCCCGACACCTGTGTCTCGCCATTGTCCACCACCTCCTCAGACAACACTGGTAATCCCCACTGTCAGCACACGGAAACAGCAAAAGGTCTTGCGAATTAGGGCAGAGAATGTTCTGGCTGCACATCAGGGAAGGGGTGACTATGGGGTTCCAGGGAGTACGTGACCACATGCAATATCCATTTAAAAGTCATGCCACACTTGATGTAGCTCATAATTGACAATTGTACCGGTTGATGCTAAATTTTTAAGTTGGGGTCCTGCGTCGTCATTCTAACTACATCCGGCTGTTGTCACCACCACACACGCTTGCCCAGGGGGAACTCCCCTGGCTCTTCCAGCTCAACCTCCTTCCCCCCAGCCTGCCCCCCACCTACAGGCCCTCTCTCCAAACAATTTTTCCGGAGGTCCACCTACAGGCCCTCTCTCCAAACAATTTTTCCGGAGGTCCACCTACAGGCCCTCTCTCCAAACAATTTTTCAGCAGGTCCACTTACAGGCCCTCTCTCCAAACAATTTTTCCGGAGGTCCACCTACAGGCCCTCTCTCCAGTTCCAGTTTCCAGTTTTATTTGCGCAAACTGCGTAAATTTTATTTTTGGGATATGGTGTGAAAAATAATATTACCTGCGTATCCTATATTGCCCAACATTGGATACGGTAGCAAGTAGAAGACCAAACACATGCTGCCCACAGGGTTCCGCAATTCCTGGTCCACCCGCAAATTCCTGGTCCACAATGTCAAGGAGGTCCACGTTCTGTTGATGAGCAACAAGTCCTTCTGTGCTAAAATCGCCGACAACGTCTCCATCTAAGAACCTAAAGACCATTGTGGAGAGAGCGGCACAGCTCGCCATCAAAGTGACGAACCCCAATGCCAGACTGCGCAGAGAAGATAACAAATCAATATCTCTGGTTATTTTTGATAAATAAAAGTTAAATAAACACAAAAAAAATTGATCTGTTCCTGTGCCTGATCCACCCAAGTTGAATCTGTCCCATCATGAGAAAGTCCCCCCAAGGAGTCCCCACTATAACTTGCTTCCCATACAACTACCTCACCCCCCGACACCTGTGTCTCGCCATTGTCCACCACCTCCTCAGACAACACTGGTAAATCCACACTGTCAGCACATGGAAACAGCAAAATGTCTTGCGAATTGGGGCAGAGAATGTTCTGGGCTAGCACATCAGGGAAGGGGTGACTATGGGGTTCCAGGGAGTACGTGACCACATGCAATATCCATTTAAAAGTCATGCCACACTTGATCGAGCTCATAATTGACAATTGTACCGGTTGATGCTACATTTTTAAGTTGGGGTCCTGTGTCGTCATTCTAACTACACCCGGCTGTTGTCACCACCACACACGCTAGCCCAGGGGGCACTCCTCTGGCTCTTCCAGCGAAACCCCCAGCCTGCCCCACACCTACAGGCCCTCTCTACAAACAATTTACCCGGATAGGGGACGTCTTAGATATTGTACAGATTTTTGTTTGGTTCTTCTTTTATTTCCCTCCTGACCTGTGATAGGCAGAGCATGGACACGTCCCCTTAGCTGCAGTGGGAAAGACACTCCCCTGGCCAGAGCAAGCTCTTTTTCCGTTTTCCGTGGTCGAAAAATCCACAAAATATAAGGTCCCAAGATAGGGGACGTAAACAGTATTAAACTGAGAGGAATCGATACTGCATTGGCTGATGCTAGAGTTTTTCCAAATGCATTCCGGCTGTTGTCATCACCACACACGCTAGCCCAGGGGGCACTCCTCTGGCTCTTCCAGCAAAACCTCCTTCCCCCCAGCCTGCCACCCCACCTACAGGCCCTCTCTACAAACAATTTACTTCTTTGTCCTATCTTTCTCTCTCTCTCTCTACAAACTATTTTTCCGGATAGCTGCCATATACGGTATTAAACTGAGTAGTATACATAGAAGACATACCACACTTGATCAATCTCATAATTTACGACTGTACCGGTTGATGCTAAATTTTTAAGTTGGGGTCCTGCGTCGTCATTCTAACTACACCCGGCTGTTGTCACCACCACACACGCTAGCTCAGGGGGCACTCCTCTGGCTCTTCCAGTGAAACCTCCTTCCCCCAGCCTGCCCCACACCTACAGGCCCTCTCTACAAACAATTTACCCGGATAGGGGACGTCTTAGATATTGTACAGATTTTTGTTTGGTTCTTCTTTTATTTCCCTCCTGACCTGTGATAGGCAGAGCATGGACACGTCCCCTTAGCTGCAGTGGGAAAGACACTCCCCTGGCCAGAGCAAGCTCTTTTTCCATTTTCCGTGGTCGAAAAATCCATAAAATATAAGGTCCCAAGATAGGGGACGTATACGGTATTAAACTGAGAAGAATCGATACCGCACCGGTTGATGCAACAGTTTTTCAAAATCCATTCCAGCTGTTGTCACCACCACACACGCTAGCCCAGGGGGCACTCCTCTGGCCCTTCCAGCGAAACCTCCTTCCCCCCACCTACAGGCCCTCTCTCCAAATAATTTACCCGGGTAGGGGGACGTATTAGATATTGTACTGATTTTTTTTTAGATCTTCTTTTAATTACCTCCTGCAAAAGACAGGAATCGAACCCGGGTCAACTGCTTGGGAAGTAGCTATGCTCACCACTATACCACCAGCAGCCACAGCAACTGATAAGAACAGATACTAAACTTGATTTCAGCTGAGGACCAGCATGAGCAGTGGTGTCACCTGCAGGCGGTGATGGACCTTCGTTGCACCTAGTTGGGTGCTTCCCTAACATGTGATGGGTATTTGCATCGCTTTTCTTGGTCTGGGTGAGCACAATTGCCATGAGGATAACCACCAGGCTGTTGCCTGAGAATTTGGGGTAATGGTGGGATTAAGCAGACTCAGAGGCATCCATGCATGCTGCCCCTGCTGTTTCCTGTCCATTTCCGTGGTGTTTCCATCATTTTCTGAGGTTTCCAGGTTTTCACCCAGCCTTCCCTAGGCAGAGCCTTGGTCCCCTGCAAAAATGCTCGAGTCTCCCATTGACTTCAATGGGGTTCGTTATTCGAAACGAGCATCCGAGCATCGGGAAAAGTTTGTCTCGAATAACGAGCACCCGAGCATTTTAGTGCTCGCTCATCTCTAATGTCTATTTTTATTTTTTTCAATTTTTTTTACAATTTTTTTTATATTATTTTGTGAAAAGGACGCTTTTTTTTGGAACTTGAAACTTTTTTTTGTAAAACTTTATTTTTTCACTTTTTTTCACTTTCTTTTTTTACACTTTTTTAACTTTTGGGGTCTGATCCCCTTTACAATGTATTACAATACTTCTGTATTGTAATGCATTGGCTGGCAGTGTATTACACACAGTAATACATTCCAGCTTACTGCCTGTGAGATCCAGGGGGCTGAATCTCACAGGCTTCCGTAGATAGCAGCCGGATGCCTAAGGAAGGCATCCAGCTACTATCTAAGCCATGGGGTCCCCGTCACAGCAGCGCAGGGACTCGATGGACACCCCCTCCGACCGCCCGCGTCGCATGTGCCGCGGTCAGTGCTGACCGCGGCACATGAAGGGTTAATACGCCCGCATATGTGTTTTCACCGAAGCGGGCATACGCAGCAGGGGTCCGGCTACTGGGAACAGCTGGCCACCCACAGCTGATCGGGTGGGCGCAGCTCCTGCACCCACCCGATCAGCGCGCCGGCGCTGGTCGGAAAGTTACTTCCCGCAGCCCCGTACATGTACGGCGCTGGTCGGGAAGGGGTTAAATCTGCTACTTCACAGGCATACTATTTCACAATAGTTTTCTTCATACTTGGACAGGAAGCTTACAGGATTTTTTTTGCTTTCTCTGCTGCTTTTTATCTGCTGTGGCCAACAGATGAGCAAACTACTTCGTTTTGAGTCTGATTCGTCATTTTTTAAAAAAAAGTTCAGACCCAAATAGTTTTGAGCCTAACCAAAGTTGTTCCAATTGCCCTGGAAATTGGTAAATAACCCCTTCCATAATTTTTACAAAAACGTATCTTTTTTTGTTTATGTTTTCTGAATTTTTTCCCTCCCCTCTCCCCCAATGCTCTGGAATGCAATGACAGCAATACTAAATGATGTCTGAGTGACACTTACATACATAGCTATGGGTAAACGCACGTTTGACGGCATTAACATACAACATGTTTAAAAACACACCACGCTGACACGTCTTATGCTTTTTAATATTCCAAAGCTTCCAAAAATTATCCCTTATAGGGGGCAGTATCCACTACTGTTCTGCTTAGGAGTCCGCTGCCTAACTCCATATATTGCTATTTCCATATATAGAGTCATCAGCACTGTTAACATTCTGTGCATACTTGATGTCAATGATACGTCTTTCACTGCATAAGCAAACAAGCATACAGCTCTTCATTCTGGCCAGTGTGCCCAAGGAACCAGTTCTTTCCTGCTCTGCCGCGCACTGAGACAATTGGGTGTCTTTTGTCTCACCATCATCTTCTTGCTGCTCCACCTCCTCCTGTTCTTGCACTGGCAGCTCCTCATCTTCATAATTCTCCTCATCATGGCAGATTTCCTTTGTGGGTTCCCAACAGCTGCAGGATGGACAGCAAGATGTATCAGTTTTTTTTCTTCTGCATGTGCGTCAACATGTGTCTAACTTAAATATTAGAGGGATGACATTGTTCATGTCGCAGTTGTCCCTGTTGACAAACTTTGTCCTCCTTGGGGTCTCTTTGATGGGCTTCAGGACCTGACATTCGTTATTAGTGCAGTGGTCACGTATATAAGCTGCTAGTTTGAATATAATCAACAACCCTAATAAAAAAATTCGTGGAAACGTGTTTATGAAAATAAAGGAAACTGATTTAGGCCTGAATTTTTTATCCCTCACAGAAACCTTTGTGTGCTGGCCTGTGTATTACTGTTGATATCTTGGCTGAAATAAATTAAACTAGTCCCAAAAAACGATAATTTCAACTGTGTGGAGAAATAAATGAACATTAACGAATGATTAATGGCCAAGTATAATGTTCAATTTCACTTTAGTACTCACAATTAGTTTGCTGCCCTACCCTTTGTATTGCTGTAGTAATCATGTATATATGCTTGTTTAATTAAATTGAACAAGTCCTAAAAAAGTATATAATTTTAACCATGTGAAAACTGAATATACAGAAACGGAAGATTGGGCCTGACCCCTAATATCATGTTAACACTTACAGTACAGGTAAAGTGTTACCCAAGTGTGCATTGGTCTACTGATCACCTATATGCTGTTTTAATTAAATTCAATAATTCCCTCCCCCTCCCCCCCCAAAAAAAAGGAACTTAACTCTGTGTGTGTTTGTGTGTGTGTGTGTGTGTGTGAGTGCGGGAGTGTATGGAGATAATAAATGGATCTAGCCCTAATATTTTGTCTAACACTAATGCATACTGTTTTTCCAACTAAAAGCAAAATAATATAAATTAAATAAAATATGTGAGATGACTAGAGATGAGTGAACATGCTCGTCCGAGCTTGGTGCTCGTTAGGGTATTCGCATATGCTAGATACTCGGACGATCATATCGCGATCCTCGAGGAAATGGCAACTTCCCCTTCCTGCATGTTAGGTGCCTTTTCTCAGCCAATCAACATGCAGGAGAGTCTTTGGTACCTTCTAGCATCACGTGGGGCCCCTACAAGTCTATAGCAGGGATTGGCTGGCCAGATCAGATGACCTGGGAATATAAGAATATGGTCCCGCGCTGCTTGCGTCAGACGCCGCCTGCATGAGATTAGGGATAGAGCTGCTGTCTGTCAGGGAGAGTGCTAGGGCCTGAATTTAGTTGTTGGTTAGGCAGGAATCACCCACAAAGAACCCAACAGCCCTTCTAAGGGCTACAAGCACCTTTTTTTTTGGTCTCCTCCTGGCTGCTGCCTGGGACTTGTAGTGCAGCTTCTGCCATCTTGGCTGCACACTGTACACAGTGACTGGTGGCAGAAGGGACAGCACGTGGTCCACACAGACCCAAAAGAAAGTGCCCAAAGTCCTCTCAGTACTCATTTTTGCTGCTGCTGTTGTACCTTGGCTTGCTGGGATCTGTAGTGCAGTCTAGGGAATACGTTTTTTCTCTCATTTCTATATACTACAGTCCAGTGAACACTTATGTAGTGTGCTGTAGGGAATATGTTTTTTTATATATCCTACAGTGCAGTGAAAAATTGAGTGGTTTGCGGTGCAATAGCCGCCGTCTAAAGACTATGTTTTTCCTCTCAGTCATATATACTTCAGTGCAGTGCGAAATTGTTTCGTGTGCTGCACACTAGCCGTAGTGTAGAAAATATATGTTTTTCCTCTGTTATATATTATACAGTGCAGTGAAAAATTGTGTCGTGTGCTGCACACTAGCCGGAGTGTAGAAAATATACGTTTTTTCTCTCAGTTATATATTATACAGTGCAGTGAAAAATTCTGTTGTGTGCTGCACACTAGCCGGAGTGTAGAAAATATACGCTTTTCCTCTCAGTCATATATACTACAGTGCAGTGCAAAATTATGTCATGTGCTGCACACTAGCCGGAGTGTAGAAAATATACGTTTTTCCTCTCAGTTATATATTATACAGTGCAGTGCAAAATTCTGTTGTGTGCCGCACACTAGCCGGAGTGTAGAAAATATACGTTTTTCCTCTCAGTTATATATCCTACAATGCAGTGAAAAATTGAGTGGTTTGTGGTGCAATAGCCGCCGTCTAAAGACTACGTTTTTCCTCTCAGTCATATATACTACAGTGCAGTGCGAAATTGTGTTGTGTGTTGCACACTAGCCGGAGTGTAGAAAATATATGTTTTTCCTCTCAGTTATATATTATACAGTGCAGTGCAAAATTCTGTCGTGTGCTGCACACTAGCCGGAGTGTAGAAAATATACGTTTTTTCTCTCAGTTATATATTATACAGTGCAGTGAAAAATTCTGTTGTGTGCTGCACACTAGCTGGAGTGTAGAAAATATATGTTTTGTCTCTCAGTTATATATTATACAGTGTAGTGCAAAATTCTGTCCTGTGTTGCACACTAGCCGGAGTGTAGAAAATATACGTTTTTCCTGTCAGTCATATATACTACAGTGCAGTGCAAAATTCTGTTGTGTGCTGCACACTAGCCAGAGTGTAGAAAATATACGTTTTTTATCTCAGTTATATATTATACAGTGCAGTGAACAATTCTGTTGTGTGCTGCACACTAGCTGGAGTGTAGAAATTATATGTTTTGTCTCTCAGTTATATATTATACAGTGCAGTGCAAAATTCTGTCCTGTGTTGCACACTAGCCGGAGTGTAGAAAATATACGTTTTTTCTCTCAGTTATATATCATACATTGTAGTGAAAAATTGAGTGGTTTGCGGTACAATAACCGCCGTCTAAAGACTACGTTTTTTCTCTCAGTTATATATCATACTGTGCAGTAAACATACAAAATGTTGAACCCAAGGGCTAAGGGTCGAGGATGAGGGCGTGGGCGTTCAAGTAGTGTAGGGGGCAGAGGCCGTGGTCCTGGGCAGGGTGACAAAGTACATGTTGATGAGGGAGCAGTGGAACGCCGCAGAGTTTCGCTCCCTAGCTTCATCTCGCAACTTACTGGTTCACGTGGTACACCACTATTGAAACCACAACAGTGCGAACAGGTGATGACGTGGATAGCGGACAATGAGTCCAGTAATTTATCCACCACCCAGTCTTCCACGCAGTCCACCCACGCTAGCCAAGGGAGTAGACCTCTGTCTCCTCCAGCTCAACCTCCTTCCCCCCCAACCTGCCCCCCCTCATGGAAAATATGGATTCAGAACCAGCATACTCACAGGAAGTCTTTTCAGGACCCTACCCAGAGACACAAACCACTGCTCAACAGCAACCTGAGCAGTTGCTCTGTCCCGATGCCCAAAATTTAGAACTTTCAGTGTCTGTGGGTGATGAGAGTGTGGACTTAGTGCAAGTAGTGCGTGAAGAGGTGCGGATGATGATGATGAGACACTGTTGTCAGACAGTGATGTTGTTGTCAGGGCAGTAAGTCCGAGGGGGGAGCAGAGTGAGGAATCGGAGGAAGAGCTGGTGGATTATGAGGTGACTGACCCGAGTTGGGTTGGTAAGCCTAGTCAAGACAGTGCTTCTGAGGTGGAGGCAAGTGCAGCACCAGAACAGGTTGTAAGAGGCAGTGGGGTGACCAGAGGGAGAAGCAGGGCCAGAGCAAGTAGATCAGCAACTGTTTCACGGATTTTTAAAGAAAGTGAGGATGACCGACGGACTGTGGTGTGCAGCCTGTGCCACACTAGGATCAGCAGGGGAACCACCACTACCAGCCTAACCACTACCAGCATGCGCAGGCATATGAGTGCTAAACACCCGACTCAGTGGAACCAAGACCGTTCACCTCCTGCGGGTCACACCACTGCCACTTCCCCTGTGTCACATGCTGGCTCGGCGAGACAACCCCCCGGCATAAGCGCCCCCCTCCCTACAACCACCCCTTCACCTCCACGATCCTCCACAACCTCCACCAATGTGTCCCAGCGCAGCGTTCAGCTGTCTTTGCAGCAAACATTTGAGCGCATGTGCAAATACAATTCCAGCCACCCACATGCACAAACCTTAAACGTCAACATCTCCAAATTGTTGAGCCTGGAGATGCTGCCCTATAGACTGGTAGAGACTGAGGCTTTCCACAACCTGATGGCAGTGGCTGTCCCTCGGTACTTGGTCCCCAGCCGCCACTATTTTTCCCAATGTGCCGTCCCAGCCCTACACCAGCATGTGTCAGAGAACATCATCCGTGCCCTGAACAAAGCGGTTACTGAGAAGGTCCACCTAACCATGGACACGTGTACAAGTGCTGGCGGGCAGGGACACTTTATCTCACTGACGGCACATTGGGTTAACTTGGAGGCTGGGACCGAGTCTAATCCTGGGGCCGCTCGTGTGCTGCCCACAACGAGGATTGCGGAGCCTGCCTCGGTCACAGTTTCTCAGGCTTATTATGCCTCTTCCTCCAACCCCTCCTCCTCTCTCAATTACCATCCGTGAGCACGGCGCCTTCAGTCGGTAGCTCCAGGCGCAGGTGCACTGCCGCGGGTAAGCACCAACAGGCAGTGCTGAAACTGCTGAGCTTAGGTTACAAGAGGCACACCGCCCAAGAGCTGTTACAGGGCATCACGGTGCAGACCGATCTTTGGCTGGCGCCGCTGAACCTCAAACCAGGCATGGTTGTGTGTGACAATGGGCATAACCTGGTGGCTGCTCTGTAACTCGGCAGACTCACACATGTGCTATGCCTGGCCCACGTGTTCAATCTTGTGGTTCAGCGGTTCCTCAAGACCTACCCCAATTTCTCTGAATTGCTCAACAAGGTGCGACGCATCTGTGCGCATTTCCGTAAGTCAACCACAGATGCTGCCACCCTTAGGGCAGTGCAACGGTGCTTAGCTGTTGTGCGACGTGCTCACGCGATGGAATTCCACATTACACATGTTAGCCAGGGTTTACCAGCACCGCAAAGCCATTGTAGACTGCCAGATGGCAACTTCAACGAGAACTGGTAGTCAGGTTAGTCAGCTTCCTCAAGTCTACAATGAGGAGTGGACGTGGATGTCTGATATCTGTCAGGTGTTAAGCCACTTTGATGAGTCAACACAGATGGTCAGCTGCGATGCCGCCATTATCAGTGTCACCATTCAGACGCTTTGTCTGCTGAAAAAGTCACTGCTCAGCATGAAGTCAGAGGCTTTGCGCTTGTCACAGGAGATGGGGGGAAGAAGATACGTTGCTTGATAGCCAGAGCACCTTCAAGTCTGTTTCTCAGCGCGTATTGGAGGAGGAGGAGGAGGAAGAGGAGGAAGAGGATAAGACTGTTGGCGAGACTGAAGAGGGTACCTATGCTCATTCCTTCGTATCTATTGAGCGTGTATGGGCTGAAGAGGAGGAGTTGGAGGAGGAGGAAATGAAGAGAGAGTCAAACTACTGAGGAAAGGGAATTCTTGCATGTTGGGACACTTGCGCACATGGCTTACTTCATGTTAGGCTGCCTTTCCCATGACCCTCGCGTTAAAAACATTTTTGCCAACACCGATTACTGGGTGTTCACCCTCCTGGACCCCCAGTACAAGCCAAACTTTTCCACTCTCATTCCTGTAGAGGAAAGGTGAGCCAAGTATTTCCTTGCAGATAGCTCCTTCTGAGATTTGCAGCAGCTGCAGTTCCGCTAGGAGGCACAATGGCCACAGCTCCTTACTTCTTACGCCCTTGATGTCAGCTTGTCCCTATTCTGCACACATAATTCTTCTTCTTCTTTGTAATCCTAACCTTTCCCTTCACTGTCCCTGGCAATAGAATACAAGCTTGATTGATTTCAAATTTTTTTCACTGCCCTTGACTCCCTAAGATTGTTCTGGCAGACACTGTAAGACCTATCCATCCTTATTAACAGACCAGCACAGAATGGTGTTCTGGTCATTCTGCTAGGGCACCTGCCTGCCAGCTGCAGTACTGATTGGCTCGTCCAGGCTGTCGAACTGGTTTGCTCATCCTTACTGTGGCTTAAGCTTTTCTTTTTATGCAGATACTGAGGTGCTGGTCTAGAAAATCCATACCTTATATACAAATCATCTTGTTGAGTATCAACTATATTTGCATTGATTTTTCATATTTTTAATCATTTAGCTCTGTCTGATGAGTGGAGAAATAATTCAAATGAGTCCACAGCAGAACATGATTTTTGAGGTTCTAGATCTTGAACAAGCATCTCCAGCCACCGTAAGTAGGTAAGAAATTTCTAGATAGCTGGTACAAAGGTAATAAAATAGTAATAACAGTATATTCAGTTTCATAACATTTATTCACTTGTACAGATTATTGATTAATGTGCTCTTTTGTCCGGTAAAATGAAACCACCATGACAGAAAACAGACCCTATTATAGTTAAAGGAGCTTGTTGGGCGCTATTGGTGTTCATCATGATGGTTTTTACCATGGCTTGCATTCTATTTTTATGTTTCTATGACAGAACAGAAATATGAAAGTCCAGAACTTTTAGCATGTTCCTTTAATTTATGTATCTATTTTGAAAGGGTTTTTCCACCAGAGTGATGACATATAGCAAATATATTCCACAACTTTCTGATTGGTTGGATTTTGACTGGTAGGACTGTCACATTACTAACAATGAATGAATGATTTTATCCCTTATTAGAAAATACTCAATCACATGTCAAAGCTCTGTTTACCAGAGAATTCTGATTTCTTTCGTCGCCAGGAACTTGTTAAAAATATCAAGTAAGCCAGCTGCCATCACTATCAAGTCTGATCTGCGCACAGTCAATTAAAGCTTTTATTGTCCTTAATAGGAATCATATGTAGCTGCACACAGATCAAACCAAAATTATTGCATCAGCTACTGTTCAAGTGAATTCTTGTTGAGTCAACAGTAATGATGAGTGAGGCGAGCTTCAGATCCTGATCTTCGCTCAAAACTTTGGATTAGCTTCCATTCACACATCCTGTTTTTCTTTCCTGATTCAATCCTGATCTTGATCTGGATCCATTCATTTCAATGGATCCTGAAAAAAATCAGGATCGAATCAGGAAAGAAAAACAGGACGTGTGAATGGAGCCTTAAAGCTGTACGAAGATCCGAAGCTTACTGCGCTCATCACTAGTCAACAGCTGGGCCAAGGAGGGCAGTGTTTTGAAAGGGGAGAAAAGAAATTATAAGACAAATCCTTTGGTAGCTTATCTCCACTGAAAGCAAAAGCCATAGATGAATCCAACAGGCCAATCCTTATCACATCTAAAGTGTTATTTGGTAAATTTGTTTTATCCGTAAACATAACACTTTTGTCTAGAAAAGCTACTCTAGTTTTCCTAATCCACCCTCCTACTGGAGTAAGATTGTGACTTTATATAAGTTTCAATGACAAATCTCATGTAAAACTCATTAACATAGCTAACCACAACTGTTTTCCCTCCCATAATTTAAAACTGGAGTAAGTTATATAAAAACAAAAGATTTTTATGTAATCAAGCTCAAAAAGTCGCAAAAGCCCAATTTTACATTTTTTTAAAGCTAAAATTCTGGAGTGAATGCATGGTAAATCAGGGCTAATAAGTGTGCATCTGGTTGCAGTCCAATTACATTTATAAAGCCCATACTTCCATTATCATTCATTTATAAAAAAAATGAATTTGTTTTTAACATTGTTGCAAACATTTTAAATAGATAAATCATTACTGATGAAAATATAATCCGATATATAATTTATTTATTTGATATCTTTTTATGAAAGAGCTATATAAATTGTTTTTATTTTTTTAAGAATCTGATTGAAGACAATACACAGATATAACCCATATTATGACTGCAATTTTCCAATAACTAATAAATCATCTAATCTAAGCTTTGCTAAGCTTATTGATGTTTTGTATTAAAATTGTCTTCCTGTCTTACAATGTGATGAGATCAGTAATCCTATAATTAGCAAATCTTCATCTTGTTGAATCAATTGATATGCTCCAGTGGACATTTTAATGTGTTCATGTTTTTGTTTTCACTTGTATATCTAGGAAAAAGAAAACCTACTTTTTTAGTAAAATAATAGAAAACACGATTTTACTAATTTTCCATTTGTTACCATCATTCATTGAGGCTGCATTACAAGTATTTAAAGAAGCACTCCAGGGATTTTTTTTTCTTTGCCTATATAGTACAGTATATGCCATTATTAAAGAATAAGATAGAGGATCTTGACTGTGCTTTGTTTGTACTTGATTTTTTAGATATGCAATTTGTGTGTTATCTTGATTCCTTCTTCCCCTTGTCAATGACAAAATAGGACTTAATACTCAGTTGTCTGTGGTGTTCAAATTAGGTTACATTTCCCCCTTCATGGTAAGAGGGTGCGGCCCAGGGGTGCACCACCAATGAGGCCAGGTGAGGCGATTGCCTCAGGCAGCACCAGGTAGGGGAAAGAGGGGGGCAGCCGAAGGGCCATAGGCTGAAGGGAATGGGGTTAGGTTAAGAAATTAGCATTGGCGAAGGAGGGGCGCCATTTCAGTTTTTCCTCAGGCAGCAGAAAGTCTAGGTGCACACCTGGTGTGGCCGCAGCACAAGAAGTGCACGTCCAGTCTCATTGATGATCATGAAAATCTCTCCTGGTTACACCCAGAGAGCTAATTTTATTAGAAATACATGATGGTGTAATCATACCCCCCCTTTGTCATCAATTTTAATATATCCAATCACAATCATACAAGTATACATTTAACATCAAATCAAAAGAATGATGATGACATCCAATGGCATACACATTACTTCATCTATCTGGGAAATTCCATATGCATATATTAACTTCTGCTAAGTTCCTCTTTTCCTATAGACATATCAAGTGATTATGAGTCATTTTTATTTTTTAAGCATACTTGACATCTAATGAAGATTAGAGATTATAAGATATAAGAGATATGGATATAAGAAGACGGAGACCACCTGATAATGAAATACAACCCTAGCACAATTTTGTTCATCAACTAACTAAATTTCTTTAACACCCTCAAATATGGTTTTCCTAATGAATAGTACATTAACCATCATTCCAGGCTTTGTAGAGACAGAGGGTGGGGAGTCTCACCATAATCCTCTGTGTAATTGCAGCCATGACACAAAACTGTTGTTCCCTCACACTGCAGGATCTTAATGGTTTCCTATGTGATGTAGCTAGAGCCTATCTGCTCTCTGTCCTATCATTTATCTCTCCCGTGGCAATTCTTACATGTAGGAAGTACAGATGTAGCAGCGCCAGCGATCACAGGCGAATCGCGTGAACGCAGAACAATATTGCAAATAGAGTATGCATCTGATGATTTGTACGCTAATGCAACGCATTGTATGCTAATGCGTACACATTTGTATGCTAATGCGTGCAAATTCACCTAATTAGCTACATCTGTAGATGGATGAGTATGAAGCTAAATCCCATAGAACTGCACTGCAGAGTCAGCACACACAGGCAGGCAGTGTCAATCAGGAGGTTTATATAACTTCAGGTATATGACTATATATACTCCACTACTATATATTTGAAATCCTGGTAGGATTTAGATAGGGGAGACGTTATATCTTCAACAGAATATAGAGGAGTGTAAGGAGATGAGGGGCCTGAGAACTGCCGGAAGGAATTTGATTGATGATTATATCACCCTATAATTCTAGGAAGGCAGCCACAGAGGAGAGACCAAGTTGCAGGTTGCCTTTATGAAAAGGTTCAAATGAATTAGGGTTAAAGATGAGCAAATCTATTTGCCACTTCGTAGATTCGTTACGAATCCTCCACTTTTCCTACTACGAAGCAAATGCGGATTTATTCAGATTTGCTTCATATTATTCGTAAATGTTCTTAAAATTTTGAACGTTAGCGCTATGTACGCTACGTACGCATTCTTCTCCCCCCCGCCCCCAGAAAGCGGGAAAATGACAATATGCCCCCTCAAGATCGGGAAAGTGAAGCTACGCCCCCCTCAGAAGCGGGGAAAAAACAGCCTGGCCCACCAGGAACTAACTATTTGCACGTATAGGGAGTGTAGACTCCTCCCTCATTACTCCGCCCTCCTCTCCAGTTCAAGCCAGCGGTGAACAAGATACCACAGCATGACAAAACAACTGCGTACAAAGTGGGGAGAGATGGTATTTGGTAGCGAGTACCCCAACCCACCATCCAGTTCAGAGGAGATTACAGTGTCACAATTGGCCAAGAGAATCCCACCGGCTCCTTACTCAATGTTCACCATGCTGGCTGGTGCGACAGAGGCGGCTGGGGCGTCCACTCCACCACCCAGGAGGAGAACAACAACAACTTCCATGTGGCAGAATCCCATCGTGCCTGCATCAGTGACGGCCCACACCCAGACCCTATGGGACTACAAGAATGCGGTGGAGGACTGTGTCATCCAAGTACTGGACCATCTGAGGCCGGGAGACCCTACACTGGAAAGGTGTAAGGGAACCGTCCTATGGTTTTCAGTGGAGCGAGGCTGTGGCTTCCTTGCAGACAACAAGGACAGCAAGGAGTACTTTGTGGGCCACAGGTCTGTGAAACGCCGTACCTGCCCCAACCCCGTCACAGCCTATATGTGGGGAATCAGGTGGAATATACCCCCATGGCATCCCTGAAAGGCCCCTTTGCTACCAGGGTTACCTTATTATCTAAGCCCCTGGTACCTGCATCATCACCAGAAGTTTGGCCGGAGGAACCAGCAGGCGCAGAACGCATGCGCTGCCTACAGGAGTCACCAGATGGCACCCTCCGTTTCAGGGAGAAGCCACAGCCAGGGCCTCTGATCCCTGGATTGCCACCACCACCAACAAAGTCCTTTCAGCTGGGTCAGCTGACAACATCATCCTTTACTTTCCAGTCCACAGTAATCCAGTACCAACTACCCTGGAAAATTAAGTCAGCAGCAGCCAGGGGAGCTGGGGCTTCTTCCCTGGGTGCAACCTTGCCTCAACCGCTGCAGCCAGAAATCCTTACCCCTGCTGTCCCGGCAGGAGTATCCGGAAAAGTGAAGGCGCAAGTGGCTGCAATTATTTGCCAAAGCGAATTTTTGATGATTCGCTCATCTCTAATTAGGGTGTAAATAAATTATGTTGCTAGAATACTGGCGGTGAATTAGCAGAGTGTTTCTTTAATAGGTAATCTATACAAAGCTTTTCTACATTGCAATTCAGTACATACTCCATATAAATAACATCTATTTATAGGCTGTATACTTTGATATTTTAAAATATCAGTTTTGCTACCTCTAAAGGCATATTCTGCATATTTCAAAGTCAAAAACTGAGTAATTTATTTTTTTCATTTTAGAAATTGTTGCCATTAAGATAATAGCACTTCTACATGTTTGACTTTGAAGGCATGGGTAGATGTACTAAATCCGGGTGTATTATTAATGTGGTGTTAGCAAAGTGGTTCTAGTCATTACAGAAACACATTCTACATAGTGGAGGGTATGAATCAGAACATAAGGGCAGATTTACTAATCCTATAGATGGAGTAAGCTTAGACAGGCTCTCTGGACCTACAGCGGATTTATCACAGGGGTTCAGGCTAGAAGATAATTGTAGTGCAGGTAAAGACAATTTTGTCTATCTCTATATTAAAGGTGTTCCTCTCTTATCTGATATTGATGGCCTATCCTCATAATAGCTCATCTATACAAGATTGGTGGGGGTCCAACTGCCGTCACCCCACTAATCAGCTGTATGAAGAGAAAGCAGTGCTTGTATGAGCGCTGTGTTCTCTTCACTGTTTACCTGCTCGCCATTGACAGCTCAGCATCTAGCAGATATAATTACATCTCCTCAGTCACATGGAATGGATCCTTCCTATTCAATTTTATAGGACAGAACCGTTACAGTGAAGTAAATGCAGTGTTGATGGCGAGCAGGTAAACAGTGGGGAGAACACAGCACTCATACGAGCACTGCTTTCTCTTCATACAGCTGATTCGCAGGGTTTCATCAGTTGGGCTACCTCTGATCTGAATGGATGACCTATCTCGATGATCAAGGTCATCTATATAGAAAGAGCAGAGAACCGTTTTAACTATTGGTTGGCTTTCTTTGAGTTAGAATTTTAGAACAAAATTGTGGTGCAATTTTGGTGCAAAATGTTGCATCTTAAGGCATGCCCCCTTTCCCACAAAGCCACATCCCTTATTGCTTAGCATTGTCCCCTTTTTGAGTCGAAAACATTGGAAAAACTCTAGTTGCACCAAATTACACCAACATTGCACCAATTTGCCCCTTTTAGACAGATTCTAGGCATAGACACAGTAACTCTTGGTCACTATTTTTTCATATTCAATAGGCATATTCATGCATTGTATAGAAAACCACTAGTCTGATTTTAAGTAAAAATAAGTATAAATTGATGAAAAGAACATGAAGTAATTGACCAGTTTTCTGACAGGATAGTCATTATGGGTCCCCTGTGGTGCACACTAAGCACTGGTTGGGCTGAATAATAAAATTTTATGTACTTATCTTTCCTCCATTCATTCACATCACCTGTTAAGCCCTTCAGGTCTAGTCACAAACTGTGTTGATGTCTATTGAAGGCATCAGTACAGTCTTAAACACTTGCTTTGCCTCATTCTGCCATATAGTGAAGTATTATAATACTGAAAATACTGAACCTCGCCATAACTACAGCTGGGAATGCAGCCATGGGGCAATTCCAGGGAATAAAGGAAGTCAGAACTGAATATAGCTTTTCAATGCTGAGATGCTATTTAAAGTGCTTGTCTCACATGTGGTTATTCATCTATCATGTGCCCTGACATCTTTCATTAGATAGTTGGCTCGCTGCATTGAAAGCTGCAGGTTCCTCCAACATTTGTCAAATGAGTGTGGTCAACTTAATTCCACATGCCTAAACCATTTTCTGTATAGTAATAGCAATAACATGTCTTGCAATGTTGTGATATACAACGCCTCAAAATATTTAGGATTCCTTACCCTTTGCTCACTACTGCTGTTAGGGCTCCCAACAGATCCTACATGCCTATGTAATGGAATTTCAGTTATAGGTGCACAGACCAGGCAGCCCTTGACCGCTGCAGTGATATGTCATCAACCCCAAATATTGGAAGAGTGGACGTCTGCTGACCCCTGTGTGGCACTGCAAAAAGGAGTGGAAGAGGTGGAGAGGTGGTGATGTTTTGGAGCAGCTATCTTCACTGCAGTTTTTATGGAGCAGAGAAATACTACTTTGTTTCAGTAACTCACATAAGCCACATTATTGCATAGGCTCCTCATTTCGGCAGTGTAGAGAGCACATGCCTCTCAATTAGGGTTGCCAACAGTCCAGAAATTTCTAGACAGTCCATAAAAATACAGGTAGGCAACTTTTTTCCTGTGTCCGTGAAAGAAAATAGATGTGCCCATTATTTTTCTGAGGAAGGTGGTTCTTGACTACATTATTTTGGTGGTAATTAGAGATGAGTGAATTATTGGTAATTGAGATGAGTGAAAAGTTTGATTTGGCTGATTTGCCAAATTTTACAAAAAAATTCACTTTGTGACGAAATACAAAGTAGTAGGAGCAATGACAGGGAGCTGGGATAGCGCTGCCTACCATCAAGATGCTGCATTCATACATAATAGCTGAATCTGAGTGTAAGAACAGTGTAAAATTGACATAAAAAATGAAATCATACTTATCGCCTCCAATTGCTCACGACGGGCCGGCCGCCGCCATCTTGCTTGAAGATGTGACGAGAGATAACATCATGCCGGCTGGCGTGGTCACATCTAGACCACACACTAGATTTCGGCTGAGATCTTCAATCAAGATGGCAGCTGGCAGCCCGTCGCGAGCAAATGGAGGAAGTAAGTATGATTTTTTGGGGTTTTTACACTATTTCAGGTTAAGTCAATTTGCTAATATGAAGCACAAGGAAATTCGGCTTTACGGGGAAACGATTTTATCCTGAAATTCGGATTGAATTCCACTTCATGGGATTCGATTTGCTCATCTCTAGTGGTCATTATCATCATTTTACAGCTCACAGTATATGCTGGTAATGAGTTCTGATCAGTATATTGAGATATATATGGTGTATAGTGTATTACTTATAATCTTTTTCACTTTTTATTGTTTTCCAATTTGTCCATAAAAATGTTGGCTGTCTATGATTTTGAGATAAGTTATGCAGAAAAAAAAAATCTGGTTGGAGACCCTGCTCTCTCTCCCCCAATAGGTGGAAATCCTGATCAGTCATTTAAGACATACTATAAATTTATCAAATGTTATTGTGGCCTTTGGGGTAGGTTTAATCAGACAATGTGTCCCTTGGACGAGAAAATCATGAGCACCTCTGATTTAGATAGGCTGAAGGTTTAAGGTCCCTCTAAACAATGTTTGTCTACTTCTTTTTATTTTCAGGTGTGGCATGATTTATATGGAAGCAAAAGACTTAGGATGGGAGCCACTAACTGAGTCGTGGATAACTGCAAACCTTCCAGCTCTACTTACTGCTGAAGAGAGTCAGATTGTGCAGGTAGGACTGGTGCTTACAAACTCACGGAAAAAAAGTGGTCTCAAATGGCAGAACATGCTCAAAAACCCTGATGCTGTAGCGCATATATAACCGGGGGAGCAAATCCCGCACATGTGGCCCGCTGCCGAACGTAATCACCAGCAAAAAATGCATACAATGGAGGATGCCTGCAGCGGACCACATGTACCACAAAGACATCCTACACAGGGTAGACAAATGTGCGGATGTGACAATCTACATAGAAAAACAATTCACGGAAAATGGTGCACTACAGCGGAAAATGCAGTTGACAATATATGGCTAAACCCTCACTCTGATGTTAAAATGAGACTTTCGCCAGTATATCCTTATATCAAAGACGTACCGGAGCCCGAGCACCGCGTCAAGGTATCTCAGTTGGCACGGGACCTAACGCTATCCCTACTATGGTATAGGTAATGACAGATAGGTGCATGAGGTCCGAGACACAGCGACCAGCTCCCAGTTACCTCCAGCGTGAAATCACACATACGGTGGGAGGGGGGGCGGAGGTTGTATTTCCCACATTGCCCTGACGTCAGGTGCACCTGAATGTTACCCATTAGTATAATCAAGGCACATTCAACCTGGAGTTGCCACGCCTCCAGGAATAAACTTACAAACAAACTCACGAAAAAAAAAGTGATCTCAAATGGCAGAACATGCTCAAAAACCCCGATGCTGTAGCGCATATATAACCAGGGGAGCAAATCCCGCACATGTGGCCCGCTGCCCGAACGTAATCCCCAGCAAAAAATGCATACAATGGAGTGTGGGATTTGCTCCCCGGTTATATATGCGCTACAGCATCGGGGTTTTTGAGCATGTTCTGCCATTTGAGACCACTTTTTTTTTCCGTGAGTTTGTTTGTACGTTTATTCCTGGAGGCGTGGCAACTCCAGGTTGAATGTGCCTTGATTATACTAATGGGTAACATTCAGGTGCACCTGTGCAGCCTGGGTCACATGACATCAGGGTAATGTGGGAAATACAACCTCCGCCCCCCCTCCCACCGTATGTGTGATTTTACGCTGGAGGTAACTGGGAGCTGGTCGCTGTGTCTCGGACCTCATGCACCTATCTGTCATTACCTATACCATAGTAGGGATAGTGTTAGGTCCCGTGCCAACTGAGATACCTTGACGCGGTGCTCGGGCTCCGGTACGTCTTTGATATAAGGATATACTGGCGAAAGTCTCATTTTAACATCAGAGTGAGGGTTTAGCCATATATTGTCAACTGCATTTTCCGCTGTAGTGCACCATTTTCCGTGAATTGTTTTTCTATGTAGATTGTCAAATCCGCACATTTGTCTACCCTGTGTAGGATGTCTTTGTGGTACATGTGGTCCGCTGCAGGCATCCTCCATTGTATGCATTTTTTGCTGGGGATTACGTTCGGCAGCGGGCCACATGTGCGGGATTTGCTCCCCCGGTTATATATGCACTACAGCATCAGGGTTTTTGAGCATGTTCTGCCATTTGAGACCACTTTTTTTTCGTGAGTTTGTTTGTACGTTTATTCCTGGAGGCGTGGCAACTCCAGGTTGAATGTGCCTTGATTATACTAATGGGTAACATTCAGGTGCACCTGTGCAGCCTGGGTCACATGACGTCAGGGCAATGTGGGAAATACAACCTCCGCCCCCCCTCCCATCGTATGTGTGATTTCACGCTGGAGGTAACTGGGAGCTGGTCGCTGTGTCTCGGACCTCATGCACCTATCTGTCATTACCTATACCATAGTAGGGATAGCATTAGGTCCCGTGCCAACTGAGATACCTTGACGCGGTGCTCGGGCTCCGGTATGTCTTTGATATAAGGATATACTGGCGAAAGTCTCATTTTAACATCAGAGTGAGGGTTTAGTCATATATTGTCAACTGCATTTTCCGCTGTAGTGCACCATTTTCCGTGAATTGTTTTTGTAGGACTGGTGCTTTGCATACTGGCTCTAGAAGGAAAAAAAACATATTTTCTCATACAGTCTAAATAATTTTTTGCTTCCCAGCCACAGTGAGCATTTCAACCTGTAATAAATAACCTAGGATGTGGACAGGACATTTTTTCTTTATTTTGATACCCTTACAGAAGTAATCATGCCTCTTGT
This sequence comes from Rhinella marina, assembly GCA_900303285.1. Taxonomy (NCBI): domain Eukaryota; kingdom Metazoa; phylum Chordata; class Amphibia; order Anura; family Bufonidae; genus Rhinella; species Rhinella marina. The sequence goes on along the minus strand of ONZH01028193.1, from coordinate 4,803 downwards.
CAGGTGTTCCACAGATAAAGACAAATGCTCTGCATTGCCAGACTGTCTGTGTATTTTAACCGAAAACAATGAAATGCGTGGTTGCTGGATGTTCAGAGCATGCCATCTGTCTTGTCACAGGGACTAGAATGGCCAAACCACACAGATAAAAAGTCAGCTTGTAGTTCTAAATGGCTTATTTTGTAATTCTGATTACCTATGTAAATATAGCAGAAACATATTCTGTCTAATATCTTTCTTTCTTTCTTTCTTTCTTTCTTTCTTTCTTTCTTTCTTTCTTTCTTTCTTTCTTTCTTTCTTTCTTTCTTTCTTTCTTTCTTTCTTTCTTTCTTTCTTTCTTTCTTTCTTTCTTTCTTTCTTTCTTTCTTTCTTTCTTTCTTTCTTTCTTTCTTTCTTTCTTTCTTTCTTTCTTTCTTTCTTTCTTTCTTTCTTTCTTTCTTCCACAGAATGTCAGGGTGATATATTATACACAGATGTGTAGGGTGTTTATGAAAAGTATGCTTTTATATATGTATTTTTTTTACATATTGTATTCCATATGCAGTGGCTTATGACCAAACCAGACTGTAGGAAATGTGTGTTAGCTAATGTAATAACCTTCCTTATTTGATTTGGAGTCAGTGTTAGCAGAAGCTGATGAAGTGTGTTCCAGAAGTCATGCCATCAATAACTTTGAAGGAAATAACCTCACTAGGTACATAGTCTCATTTAAGAAAAAAAATGCTGTTTTGAAGGCCTGACAAATAATAATATAGAATATTCCACTTTCCTTGGCTGTCATTTATCTCACTTATCAGAACCACAGGATTATTATAATAGATGTGCAATGATCCCATTACAAACAAAGACCATCACAGCATAAGGATTTATCTTATCAGGAAAGATAACTTATTAGAAAAGACCTCAGGGGTGTCTTCATAAAGCCAGTAGCTTAAAATATAGGCAGGCAACAGTGCCATGGGAATTAACCTGCTGACTCAAAAGGGACGAGTCTGATAGCCTTAGTTTTATTTTATTATGTAAAATTGAACCTTTTCTCTTTCTGCTAGGAGATATTGACTTTTCTTATAGGATTTTAAAGTAGAATTGCACTAAAAGAATCTGTAAAATGTGCTTGTGATTTCAATTACAAATTCATTGAAAATATCCTGGAGCTACAAACTGTGTTAAATATTTCATTTTTATTAAAATTATACAGAAAATTGTTTTCAAATGTTCTTAAGTAGAAGAAGTAGAAATATAGCATTTCTCATTTTAAAGACTACTATTAACCTTAAGGGTGCATTCACATCACGTGTTTTGCAGTCCGCAAATTGTGGATCCGCAAAACACAGATCTTGCCCACGTGCGTTTCACATTTTGTGGACCGCATATGGCAGGCACTATATAGAAAATGTCTATTCTTGTCCACGACTGCGGACAAGAATAAGACATGCTTTATATTTTTGTGGGGCCATGGAACGGACTACACAAGCCCCAAAATTTTTTTGCATAGGCTGTAAACACTAAAGTGAATAACAAAAAATAACCAAGTAGTGTGTACCAATCTATAAAATTTACCTTTTATTTATATAATTATTAAAAGAGGAAAAAAAAAACAATGTTCATATACATATATAGACAATCAGGATGCTTGGCCGCATCCAAACAATTATGTAACCACACAGTATCAAATTGTACCAACACTGGACATCAAATGTTGAGACAAATGACAGTGGATTAAAACACACCAAAAGTACTATGGTCGGTAGTAGGATCATACACAGAATGCTGGGGTTAAACAGACCACAATATTTAGTCTAAATGAGAGGCTGCGAGAGGCTGCGGTTTGTGCACAAGAAACGCAGACCCTCCTCTATTACACAGGTCTATACCCCCCAGAAAAACAACCTAGTTAAAGATAATCAATGCCCTGCAAATACAGTATGCCGCATGCCTATTCCCGACATGCATGTTTCACTTTACAAACATTAAAGTTCATCAGGGGACAACAAGCAATACAGTCGTCAAAGTGCAAAAGCGCACCTATTAACCCCTTAATGACTCATGACGTACTATGTACGTCATGATGTGTTGTAAGTTAGCGCATCATGATGTGCATAGTATGTCATGAAATGAAAGTGTCACCGCAAGTATACTTGCGGTGACACCGGCATCTGAACGGGTGTCACGGACAGCAGAGAGGTCCGGGCACCCGTCCATGGACCAATCACAGTGGTCCCTGCCTCGCAATCGCTGTGATTGGTCAATCAGTACAGAATGACCAATCACAGCGCCGGAGGGAAGCTTAGTCCAGCGCAGCTCCGTTCTCCTCATTCTGACAGTTGACATTTGAGGAGATCAGAGCTGCGTCCTGTCAGAGAGAATTTGTGCAAAAGAAAGATAAAAGAAAAGTGCCCCCACAGTGTCCCAGTTACCCCAAACGCACCCTATCCTCCCCATCCTCCAGTGACCTGTGTCTTGTGTCAGCCCGTTAGGGTTAGAAGTTAGGAGTTAGGGTTAGGGTTAGAAGTGAAAGTTAGGAGTTAGGGTTAGGAGTTAGGGTTAGGAGTTATTGGTAAAAGTCAGGCAGTTTGGTAGAAGTAATTTAGTTTAGTAGTTTTCAAGAAAAAAAGAAAAAAAGAAAAAAAAAGGAAAAAAAATATATATAGCTTGTGTCAGCTCGTTAGGGTTAGAAGTTAAGGTTAGGGTTAGGAGTTAGGGTTAGGATTAGGGTTAGGGTTAGGAGTTATTGGTAAAAGTTAGGCAGTTTGGTAGAAGTAGTTTAGTTTAGTAGTTTTCAAGAAAAAAAGAAAAAGAAAAAAAAAATGAAAAAAAAAATATAGCTTGTGTCAGCTCGTTAGGGTTAGGGTTAGAAGTTAAGGTTAGGAGTTAGGGTTAGGAGTTAGGGTTAGGGTTTAGTTGTTACTGTTAAAAGTTAGGGTTAGAAGTTAGACGTTTGAATTAAAAAAAAAATTACTAAAAAAAAAATATATATATATAAAAATTACTGGCGATTAGGTAGCCTTTGTTAGTTCGCCAGAGTACTGGCAGTTTGATAGAAGTAGTTTAGTTTACTAGTTTTCAAGAAAAAAAGGAAAAAAAAAATATATATATATATAACTATATATATATATATATATATATATATATATATATATATATATATTTAAGTTGTAGCTTGCACCATATATAAAATGGCTGAGCGTACGTATACGGCAGAGGAGGCATACACATTTATCTGTTCTGATACAGAAAGTGCAAGCGAGAACGAACAGTTTCAAATTTCGTCATCATCCACTAACTCTAGTGATGACGAGCCGCAGCAAAGTCGCAGACGTGACTCTTTGCCTGCCACTAGCACTACTGACCGCAAATGGATGCCCACAGCGTCATATGCTCCGTCTGTACCAGAATTTAATTCTGTCACAGGCATCCATGTTGATAATACGGGGTTTAGGGAGGTGGAATATTTTAAAATCTTCTTATCAGAAGAACTGATAAATTTGATGGTCGAGCAGACCAATTTATACGCTGCGCAATTCATTGCTAGTCACCCCACCTAATATTATGCAAAGACTGGCATATGGTGCCCTGTTGTTGGGGGCGGACATTTTAAAGTTTTGGGGCCTCCTTCTAAATATGGGTCTCATTAAAAAACCCACTATGAGATCTTACTGGTCATCTGCTGTGTTGTACAATACCCCCATGTACAGGGCAGTAATGACAAGACAGCGATTTGAGACTATCCTGCGATTTCTGCACTTCGCTGACAACACACAGTGTCCCCCACGTGATGACCCCAGCCACGACAGGCTTTTTAAAATTAGGCCCCTTATAAATTATTTAAATCAAAAATTTAAAGAGGCCTACACCCCAGAAAAAAACATTGCCAGTGGACGAGTCTCTTGTCCTTTTTAAAGGCAGGCTGCAATTTCGCCAATATTTGCCAAGGAAGGAGAGCACGATTTGGCCTAAAAATTTAATAAGCTCTGTGAGAGCGAAACTGGGTACACATACAAATTTAGAGTTTATGAGGGCAAAGATACCGTTTACCCCTCCTGAATGCCCCCCTTCCCTAAATTGGCAGGCAAAATAGTGTGGGATCTCCTGCCACCCTCTTTAGATAAGGTGGTACCATTTGTACATTGATAATTATTATACAAGCGTACCCCTTTTCAAGTGCCTTTCAGTAAGAAAGACAGTGGCATGTGGCACCATACGCCGCAATCAAAGAGGCCTGCCCAAGCCTTTAGTAAACCAAAAAACTGAGCCTGGGCAAATAAAAGCCTCTGCAGTGGGACATCTTACTGATAAATATCGGCGACAAAAAAGATGTCCTCATAACTACATCGATCCCACCCAGACAGCAGCAGGCCCTGTTCCTGTACGCGGGCACCGATACCACCGTCTGTAAACCTGTGTGCATACAGGATTATAATAAATATATGGGTGGGTGGACCTTGCCAGACCAAATTGCTGCAGCCTTATAGTTGCGGTCAGGAAAATCCCGCATTTGGTATAAAAAGCTTGCATCCCACCTTATGCAATTAGCCCTGTTCATTTGTTTTATGTTCCTAAAAAAGCAGGGAACCATGGAACTTATCTTGAGTTTCAAGAAAAAATCATAAAAAATTTGATATTTGGTGAGAAGCAGGGCCAGGAAAGCAGTGACATAGCGTCATCCAGCCATGCCAGCAGAATTGTCCCAGGGCAACTTTCCCATCAGAGGTGCCCCCTACTGCCAAAGAAAAGCAGAGCCCAGAAAGAGATGCAGGTCTGTTATAAGAATGGGATACAGCGGGCCACCGTATATCAATGTGA